>JAUZST010007861.1:0-13902 GCA_034779995.1 Parotocinclus haroldoi | reverse complement strand
CAGACACACACACAGACACACACACAGACACACACACAGACACACACACAGACACACACACAGACACACACACAGAGCACATAATTAAAACAAGTAAAGGTACTTTTTGGTTGATGTTCTAGGCCAGTTATGAGACATAACGGCAGTGACATCATTTCGGACCATTAGGTACTAAATAGATCAACCAGTTGCAGATACTGTACTATACACTAGATCAGGGTAAGGTTATTTTATTAACCAGATATTTTAAACTTATCATAGTATTTATTTACTTAGTGGAACTGTGGTGGCAGAGGAATTGCAAAAAAAAAAAAAAAATTACGTTCCATCTGACCAAACGATCATGGGGTTAAAAACTGGTAAACAGCCACTGTTGGACCCTTGAGCAAGATCCTTCACCCTTCACCCTATTATAACCCTGGGTAAGGGTGCCAAGTGCTTCAAATGTACATTTACTAAAATAACTGCCACAGGAGGGTGGGTGCCTTTTGAGGTCTTGGTCACACCCAGGTTTCTTTCTTGTAATGTTTAAGAGGTTTTTTGGGACTGTCCTTGGATGATAAAATGATGAAACATATAAAGCTGCTTTGATACGATGTTCCATTGTAAATAAAAAAAAACATACAAGTTTAAAAACTTGCTCTTGATGCAATCCGGTTTAGACATTAATGGCACGGCATTTACACTGTTACACAAGCTGGAGACTGAATACTTTACATCATATCAAAGAGTCATATCTTCAGTGTTATCTCATGAAAAGATCAAATAAAGTAGTTTTTAAAATGTGAAGGGAATGCCCCCTACTTTCTGTGAGCAGTATATGGACCATGAGTGTATCCACGAACGCCATTTTCTATTACAGCTGTAATTCATACGGTCTACAGAGCTTACGTAAAATGTTGCTACGCACCGTGTGTCTATGAACAGGCTGGGCTTTCACTCCTTATCCATATCAAAAGCAAACATTTTCTCATTTAGGCATACAAATTAAAGGTCACTTAATACATCTGATAGTCAAATAGTGCCCGTGGCTAAGAGACTCATCACACCGCATTACAAACGTGTGTACCGAGTTTGTGCATGTAGGCTAATAGGTTACAATACAATAGGTTTAGCAACTGATGCCCTAAGAGGACATGAAAAGCAGCTAACCAAAACGAAAACAGAGAAACCGATCGAGGAAACATCCAAGAACTGAAAGAATTCAATAAAATGTCACTTTAAAGTTGAGGTCATTAAAAAGAAATTCTCTCCAACATGCAGGACTGCAATCTATCTTGATCCCTACCAAACACATGAACAAAGCAGAAATATATTAATAAACAATTTGTTTATAAAGTACAAAAGTATTACACCTGTTGCATCTTAGGTTCTGTCCAACTAGACTCAATTCTAAACATGGAAACTGAAACGAACATAAAACTGGGGCCTAAAATACTCTCTCCTGTATACTAAGGGCAAACACCCTTTATATTACACTGCACCGTATAATGTTTTCAAATGAGTAATATTGAATATAAACAGAATCAGCCAAAAATATTTAAACCTCCTGGTCTGTATCTAAAAATGTTTTAAAAATAAAAAAAAAACCCTCGCCTTCTTTTGCAGTGGTGTGAATGAGAAACTGCTGCGTAACAGAACCTTGTCGTCTTTAGCAATGAATCCAGGTTCTGTTTGGGATCACACGATGGTCGGGTTCCTTCAGTTTGAGTTTCATTTAATCCTGGAGCGACACACTGGCCGAAATGCTGGCATGATGGACAAGGATGCACAGGCCAAGCCACAACGTCTGTGGGCAAATGTGCCACGGGATAACATGCTGAACCCGTTTGCCTGCAATGCCCAACTGTACCCCATCGAGTGTGGCTAGAGGTGATCCAACAGTGTAACTAGAGCCTCCTTTCAATTGTACAGTTTTCCCCAATAAACTTATCCGGTTACTGTAATATTAAGACAACAAGATAATCAAGGGCATTTCTTTTTCGGACTGTGTGTGGTTTTACTGCTTTACCTAATCAGTGTGTGGAGCAGTGTTTTCCCAAACTTTTTGTACAGCCAACGAACACAAAGCTCAAAGAGGTCAATTATCAGCCGTCTTCCTATGAATGTCCCGTTCTCAGAACTGTAATCAAATGAAGCAAATAAACTGCCAACAACATCTGAGGCAACGGTCCAAGTTTCTAAGGCAGCTAATATATCAGTCACGTCTCCTGTGCCCTGGTTTAGTGGCTGACAGTGTTCGGGGACGAAACCAAATCTATTTATTTATTTATTTATTTATTTACACTAAGCACAGTTGAAGGGCAACCTTATAAGAGGGTGGTTGCACTGTCTTTAAACAGCTTTTCCAAAAAAGTAAAAACTGTTTTTAAATCTACTGAATGCCTAATCATTTAAAATAATACCATGTCCACACAAGAAGAACTCTAAATACTTGAGCATATTGTATGCAGCACCACTGCTCCATATATATATACATATACATATACACACACACACTCACACATACATACATACATACATATATATACATACACACAATTTTTTTTTTCATTGGTATAAAGTTTGTTTCAAGCATTTCTTGTGTTTTGCTGAATAAAAGTGTTCCAGGTAGGCTTCCCACTTTTCTCCATGTCTTGAACCGAGGTTGGGTACTGATCCTGGCTCACAGTTGACCTCCCGGCTTCTGATTTCAAAGATGGTTAAGGTCAGGGCTCAGTGCAAGTCACATTCTCCATCAAATTTGTCTAAACATTCTTTATTGACTTAGTAGGACTGAGTAGGACAGCGCATTGGACTGACTAACTGACAGTCCCAGATCAATCTACTACCACCATTTATATGTGGAGATCCTTCCTGTGTTTTCAATCTGAAGGTGATGTAATTGGAACCTCATTTTGGAAAGCAGTAGCAGTGGTTATGACACCTGGTAATCTAAATCTGAATCTCTATGCAGGACTGAAATAATCCATAGAGACTGCATGAGTTACAACTGCATGGGACTGGTTTTAATTTGAAGGACAAACTGGTTCAAACTCATAGAAAGTGAACCCCCAACACATCAAACACTGAAGCAGCAGGGCCACTGCAGCAGAAAAGCACACTGGGTGCCACTCCTGTCGGCTAAGAACAGGCTACACTTGGTATAGGCTCAACAAACTTGGAAAAACATGAGTGATCTGAGGATTCTTGATTTCCACTGCAGCATTCAGATGGCAGGGTCCGAATTTGGCATAAACAACACGAGAGCATGCATTCATCTTTCGTCTTTTTTTTCCAGCAGTACAGGCTGGGGCTGGTAGTGCAATGGTGCTCCTTACTACTAACTGAGCATTGTTTAAACACCACAGCATAACCGAGTTTGTTGCCGACCACGTTTATCCCTTTATGAGCACAAGGTATCACATGAAAGCCTACGAGACTGCTTTCTTGAACATGACAATACAGATCTCACTCCAGTAATAGGCGATTCACATCATGCACGTGCGGCCAAAAACATTTGCAGCAACTGTGCGATGCCACCATGTCACTATAGACAAGAATCTCAGATTCCAGTACCTGGCTGAATATAGGCCATGGCAAATTAGAGCAGTTGCGGGCTAAACCCCTACATGCAAACATTTGGTGGAGTCTCCTCCACTCTGTTGAAAGGGTAATCTTTTGTTTGTTTAGGTACTGTGCTTATACCAAATCCACCTTTATAATGTTATTAAAATCCCTTGTTAAAAATGATACACCAATTACTTCAGTTGGATGGCCAAGACAAAAGTTGAGGCCCATATCTGTCAGAATTCTCCAGTCATGAGAAAAAAGGTTCATACTCTCACTATAGTTTGGAGAGAAGCCCAAGATCATGCTTCAAACTGCTACTCTGCCTGACCAGTACACAAATGGCAAAACATCAAAATCCAAACCTGCTTATAAATATCCTAATTTACCATCTGCTACCGTCAGCCAGTACCTCACAGTCAGGTATAACCTGAGCCAGAGAATCCAAAAAAAACATGACGGAGTGACGATGAGTACGCAAATGAGAACGCAGACAGAGTAAAGGGCAATATGGATGTAGGTATACCTTGTAAAAGCAGGTTTGTAAATATATTAAGTGTAATAACAGCATAAGTGCGAATAAATCAACAGTTATTCTGAAATGAGTCATTAGTCATCGCAGTGCTAATGATAAAAAGGCATTACATTAAATAGACCTCGGCTTTATTGAAATCAAATGATTTAAGTTACCAAATGCACTTTTATTTATAGTTCTAAAATATGTGGCCTAAATCCTCCGTTATTTGTTTAATTAATTTTTTTTTTTTTTAATTAATAAAATATTTATTATTTATTGTCTTTTTTTGATGAGGCTAAACGTTAAAGCAGCAATTTCATTTAAGGTGGCATTGGTGGCAAAAACAAAAACGGGGGAAAAATAAAATGGGAATAAAACGGGGGAATCTGGGAACGGATTACATGGTATATTTTACAAACACGTATCTGCTGCGTAAAGCACAATTAAATTCTCAAGTGAACAGTTAAGTTTCAAACCTTTAGCATTAATAGACGAAGCCATGTTTAGATGAATTTCCCTGCAATGTCAGGAGACAAGTTTGGACTGGCATGTCAGTCCTCCCCAACTCTTGTGTTAACGTCCTTAGTCTTTCATCATATGGACTTTTCGTCGTTTTAAGTTATATATTGGTGCTGGTTCTTACCTGTGGATGGCGTGCAGGGCTAAAGGTGTACTGTACTGAATGGGGTGGATAGCGGCTCTGCTCACTGCTGAAGCTCCCCTGGCTTGGGGGGAAGCCTGAGCTCGACATGCTGCTGGTATGTGGTGATGAAGATGATGAAGGCTCAGACTGAGGTCTGAAGCCTGTAGGCACCGAGGCTCATTCACGGGTTTGACACCAGCATGGCTGCAATGCCAGCGCACCTGAAGATGGAGGACAGAGAAGGACACTGATGGATCTCAGGAAGTTAAAAAGATATGCCGTTCGAGACGATGTATTAAAGCATTACCCATCATAATAACCACTTCTCAAAACGTCTGGACATGGGTATTTAGACATAACAATGCAGAAATAGCATCTACTAAAGAATTGGTCTTTTGTTTGTTTGTTTATTTGGTATTTTTAACATCACTAGTGGGTTTTTTTTCAGCGAAACGCACAAGGATATATCTATTCAGGACTAGTCATATATACACTTAAGTCAAGATCACTTTTTTTTAAAATCACAGATTAATCAGTTAACCTTAAAAGGCATGTCTTTGTGGTAGGTAACCAGAATACCCGGAGTAGACTTCACACACAAAGGATCCAGGCCTCTCCACCCTGGGATCGAATCCAGGACCTTCTTGCTGTGAGGTGACGGTGCTACCCACTGAGCAACTGTGCCGCCCCCTCTAAAATTACAATGGGCCTTTTTTAAAGTACTGCATCAGTAGTTCTCTTAAGTCCTGTCAAAAGTTTGGTGCTTATTTTCGATTCTTACGAATATTATTATCTCAAATGGCTTTTAAATTATGAGAACAGAAAAGGTGTTGGTAACAGGAAATGATAAACTGCCTCCTTGATGCACAAAAAAAGTGTACAGACATGTCACAGTTGGGCTTGGCATCAGTAAAACAGGCATATGGGTTGCATATCCTTTAAAAACCAGACAAAATCTTATCCAACAAAGTGTTACCTATAAAACCCCAAAAATCCTACAAAACTCCACTCACTACTCAACATTACAAGACTTCAAAAGGTTCTTGAGAGAGAATAGTCGGTCAGAAATGTGCAAATATCACTCGGCCATACATATTCAATGGTCACTTTTGGTGTGCGATATGTATTGTCTCTAAAAAGTATTGTTTTAATGATGTGCGAGCTGACAATAGCACAGTTTTTTTTTTTGGGGGGGGGGTCGAGTCGAAAACAAACATTGAGAGTTCACATTCAGTGCATGCATCGTTTGGTCAGGTAAGACAGACTGGGTTATGCTACAAACTAAACTGGCTACCTAAAAACTCAAGACGCAGCTAAAAAAAATTAAAAAAAAACGAGTGAACACACTGCAACAAGGGTCAAAATACCAACACCGCCAGCCCCACAGTCTACGTCTTTAGATTTAATTGCTAGACACGACACATCCTCGTGGCTTTTGAAAAGTGGGATAACCACAGCACAGAATATGAAGATTATGCCAAGCTTCAGAGGGCACAGCTTTCCACGATGGGCTTAAAGCAGCCAAGGTTCCAGCATAAACCACACTCAGGAAACCTTAGTTGAATTGAATGATTCTGCAAAAATCAGTAAAGCAAGACAAGAAATGCGGTCACCAACTGCATCACGAAAGACACCGTGCCAATTCAACTTTAAATAAGAGTCACAAGTACCATCAAATTATCGTTACTGACAAAATACCAGAATAAAATAATGAAGTTATCTTCCATCAGCATTGCACACCCCATATATCTGCATTTTGTGGACATCGCCGACATTGCGGTGTTAAGAATTTACCATTTAAATCAGCCAATCAATCGTTTTGTTAGGCATTATATCCTTGACTAAACAAAACATCACAGCATCTGTGAAGTATTCAAATGCCAAGCATAATGTTGTTGTTTGCTTCAGTCCTGCTTCAGGCTGTCGCACCCACATGCGGTCCCCACGTTTTAGGACACTGGGCAGGTTTGTTGTGCTTTCACCAGACGTGCCATTCCGTCTTTATCCTCTGAAAACAACCGTGTCCAAACAAATGGGCCCCAAATAACTGATGATTTCTTTTTTCAACTCCTGTAGATTACCATGTTGCCAAGTAAACTACTTTACACCAAACCTGTACACTCTGGGTTATAACTGGTTTAATTTGTGTCTGTTAGAGTAAGCTGGATGGGCTAGCAAATATATTGGCAGCTGCTTATTAAATTATCATTTTTATGCCAAAACAGCTTCCAGGACAATTAATAGTTTTGCGACCTCTCGGTTCAGGCTTATCTTTGAGACGCTAAAATTGTTCACGTTCTAAAAACGTCACGACAAATCATGGACATAAGACACATCATGGGATTTGGTAGTTAGTGCAGAACCGCTAATTATGTTCATTTTAGGCATAGTGTGTATATTACGACATCTTTCACATTATTAGCTGAGGTGGTCCAAATTTTTTGTTTGCCTTAATGTGATCCGTTTCTGATTTTTTTTTTCCCCCAGAGCTGTGTGAACATGCGAACCTGAACTTGTCAAATCCTAGATCGGTTACGTCGATACATGGCCATGCAACCTGAACGGAAACGCTGAGATCGGAATCCATGCAACCTTTATGCAATTCCAACTAATTTGACAATACAAATGCACTTCCAGGAGAAGGGAATATGGCAGAAGAGAGGTTTACAGTGGTGGGATAGTGAGAGAAGGCCTCATAAGATTTGCAAACAAAAGTCGAAGGCAGCGGAACGCGGCCACCGGACGACTGCAGCGTCAAAAGAACACAGCAAGCTTTAAAGCAAAGATTAAGAGTTAAGTTAAGAGCATGTGAACCAACAAAGTGGTCGTTGCAGAACACTGTGCTCTTCTCACCCGTCAGCATCAAAGAAGTTCGGTTCCCATGATGAACGGCTCATGTGAAGATGTCCGATACAGGTGATGCTCAAAAGACGTGTGAACAGCCTTTTAAAAAAATGGTTTGGGCCACTTATTTTCCTTTCAAAGAACGTTAATCGTTCCAAAAATATTGCCACAGCTGCCCATGTGAACACTATCCCAAAACGTGTGGCTGTGCGACACGAAGTAATCGTGTAAAATAAGAATCTGCAGATGGAGGCAGTGCCACAGTGTTTATGGATCCTGTTGTTACAGAGCCCCTGTATACGCACGTAGACACCATGGCTTTTATGGGGAATTCGATTTGCCATTTTATAACTGTAGCATGTGCAACAAACTGAAGTAAGCTTTCCTCAAAAGGCTGACGTCTGAGCGCCAATGATTTCTAGTGCATACGTTTCAGATTTTGGAAGAGCAAAAGTAACAGAAAAGCGAGTTTAATTACTGTGTCCCGGCTCTGTCCCACATGAATGGCATACTGATTCCTCCCTCGTCCAGCATTTCCTTAATCACATGCTCTGCTATTCAAACACACTGTCTGAAGTGGTCCGGGGTACAGACATAAGATGTTTGGAGCTTGCCTGTGGGCCAAGGTTGTTCATCGTCCATGTTCAGCTCTGATCTCTGGCTGAGGTGGACAATAGCATTTTATTCAGTCAAACTTTCCAGCCGATTTAAACGTTCTGCCTACAGTTAAGCACGGTGTTCACGCTAAGCCAGTTCGTACTCACATACACACCCATTCATCGGCCATCAGTCTCATCTAAACAAACGCAACAGCAACAAATGCAACCACACATCAACAGAACAGTGCTTTAATTCTGAATTCAGTTCACGTATGTACAGAGCTTAAATGCAGAAACGCGGCTCAGACGCTGGCCAGTTTGTTTAGCCACTGCTGACTCAAGGGTTAGCTTTTGGTTGTGTTTGGAGTGCTACTCGGACACCGAAAGAGTATCTCTATATATAGTAAATTACAAATAAAGTAGTAGAGATGTATATCCAATAAAGCAATGTCTTCAGTGTTGAAACAAAGGCAAAGGCTAAAGCTAATAGAAGCACAAGCTAGCATCCCCACCATATTACTTATAAATAATAAGTAATTATAAAAATAGTTTCCAAAAGCTGAACGAAACTGGATCTATTTGATGCAGTTTATAATTCTTATACAGACAGAAAAGCAGAATTGGCCAAACATATGTTTTTTTTTTTTTAAATGGCATTTGGAACCGAGCTCGTGTAACTGTAACTAAGTTTAAATTATAAACGAGCCATGCCAGTGTCCAGTTTATTTTGGGTCATGTACACTACCTTCTAGTTTGTAGCTTGCGTTATATTTTTTATTTACATTTATGTATGTTTATGAAATTTAGCGGAATCCAAACAACTGTGCGTTAAGAGCCTTGCTCAAGGACTCAACAGTTGCACCTTGGCAGAGGTGGGATTTGAACCCTGGTCCTTCTGACACACAGTTCAGTGCTTTAACGACTAGGACAAGATCAACAGCTCAGAGATAATTCAATCGTCCCATAGCAGTATTTTGCAGTTGGGGTATTCCAATATATTATTGATTACTGGCACAGTCTCTACTGTAATGAACTCAACACTGTTTTCACTAGGCTGACATAATTGCTATCAACAGCCGCCATACATTTTGGAAAAAACTGAGGCAACGTGGCA
Source organism: Parotocinclus haroldoi (assembly GCA_034779995.1). NCBI lineage: Eukaryota > Metazoa > Chordata > Actinopteri > Siluriformes > Loricariidae > Parotocinclus > Parotocinclus haroldoi. The sequence continues at coordinate 4,636 of JAUZST010007861.1, read as the reverse complement.
GGCTGAGACTACCACTGTACCATTGCCAGCAGATCTCATAAACCCTGAAAGAAAGGGTACACGCCCCTTATACACACACACACACACACACACACACACACACACACACACGGTGTATAGTGGATCAGGATAGCTGCCTTAAGTCAGTCTGTCTCTAGTCTTCATGTTCCGATTAATATCAACAGTGTTTAATATTGTCATAGGCTCCACCTTAAAAACGTTAATATATGCACTGGCGTCGGTCGTGTCTCCTCGTGATTCATATAATTCTGAAAACAGCCTCTCGTGTGTTGGTTGGCGAGTAGTAAATGTATTAAGACTGGACTTTATTGACAACCAGCACACTATAGGCCACTGAAATTGAACTGTAAATTCATTCCAGTCTTTCTGGAAGAACATCGTTTGAAACATTTCAATCATTTCCTACACATCTGCTGACGACTGTTGCTCCACAAGGGCTCAGCCTTTTACACCACACTGCTTTTATCATTTTTAATTCACGGTTAGAATCACTCGTTTTAAATCGCAACACAAATTTCGGGTTTCACTAGCCATATTCTTTGATCAGACAAAACGCTGAATGCCCTTTAACGTCAGCATTGCATTCTGCGAAACAGGATGTTAACCAAAACTGGGACTGTGGTAGCCTAGCGGTTAAGGTACTGGACTCTGGACCAGAAGGGCCAGGGTTCAAATCCCACCTCTGCCAAGCTGCCACAGTTGGGTCCTTGAGCAAGACCCTTAACCCGCCATTACTTAAAAAAATGTAAGACTGTATTAATTGTAAGTCGCTCTGGATAAGGGCGTCTGCTAAATTCTGACATTTCGGGTCATAAAACATGACTTCTTCATCATCTTCTCTTTACCCTGTCCTCGTGACACTCAGGTGTGGGAGCAGTTACTGAGTTCCAGATCTCCAGTGGTGAACATCTTCATGGCCGTCCCCACCATTTATTCCAAACTGATCCAGCACTACGACGAGCACTTCACCCAGCCACATGTACAAGACTTTATCAGGGCTGTCTGTAGAGAGAGGATCAGGTAACCGCCACGTACACACAAGTAGAAGAAAAGAAATGGAGCTCGATACGGGCAAACGAAATGAAACGATAAATTACAATTCCCGTTCCTTTTGAATAAGTCGAGATAATCACACCAGATCTGATTTTTGATCTGTATATCATCATGCCACGGGACATGTCACGTGCCGCACTGTGGAATTTAAGCACAGGCTGCCAAAACCAGATCGAGGTTTCTTCATATGACCCTGCATGGCTTATCGTCCACAACTTGTTCTGCACTTTCTGTTCTGCGTCCTTTTAAACCACAAGAGATATCTGATTGCTCTTCTTCGATATGCGACATGACAGCCTTCCCATTGGGGAAAAACCTTAATGACTAACCTTGGTCTTTTATTAGTCATTTTATTTTCGGTTATAGAGGAATTTAAGATCGTTTAGACTTGCTGTGAATAATATAAATGTTTTTTTTTTGGGTTTTTTTTTTTTTTGCAGAACAGAACCGCGGCCCATATTTTAACAAGTCAACCAGTCAAAAAGTGTCAGTGCGTGTTTTGTTGATTAGGTTGAAAATTTTTAAATATATTAGCAACCACAATTTAATAATAGGATCTCTCTTTTCCTGTAGGATAACAGTTTAATGCGTAACCTCACTAAGATTCCATGAGCTTTATACTTTACACGACACTACTCTTGTAGCACCTCGAGTCATGTCTTAGTCTCAGGACCGGTCATGAGAGTGTAAACAATCAGTCTTGTTCTTGACCCAGTCGTGTCCTGGCGCCGGGGTTAGGTGGTCTCAAAACGAATTGTTGAGACCAGCAGAGTTGAATGCATCTGCCTGAGGGAACCTTGATTATAAACCGGACTTTTATTCCATCGTTATCGAATATAAACGATCCATTCAAAAAGAACGAATCGGTCTTTTCCACGTGTCTGAACAAAATCTCTAGATTGACTAAGAAATAAAAACAAGCTACTGCTCTTTTTGTTCAGTGGATAGAATTAATATTGTTCATTGTTTTCTGTTGACTTTACGTAGAAAGGTAATGATAAATAAGAATTTAGGCCTATGTAGAGTTTCCTTAATATATCATGTATAATGAATGATAATGAACGTAAAGTGAAATGTAATTTATTTTATTTTTATTTTTTCCATTTTCTTCTGTATTCTTGTATGATAAAAAAAATCTTAATCTGGTCTCGGCTTGGCGTCGCCATCTTGGCACTTGCGTGCTAGAATGATTGTTCCTGACGCAGACTCTGTGCGTCTTGTGTCCAACGGTGCACACACTAAACTAGCAACTAGCGCTGCTGTAATCCACAGGTACTGCAAGTATTTAAATCTGAGCCGTGTGACTTTTTCTGCAGGTTGATGGTGTCCGGGTCTGCTGCGCTCCCCCGGCCCATTCTGGAGCGTTGGAGGGAGATTACAGATCACGTGTTACTGGAGCGGTATGGCATGACCGAAATTGGCATGGCACTCTCCAACCCGCTGAATGGGCCGCGTGTCCCCGGTAATAATGAATGCTTTAACTCTGAACCCAAGTCCTTTTGATTACGTGAGCGTAGTTGCCCAAATGTAGCCATAAACGTAGACCCAGCCAAATTCACCAACTCCTAATGATCTAACTCATATAAACGGCAGCAATGAAACCAAACTTGTGCTTGCACCCCATGTTCGAGGTGGGTGGGCTCTAGGGCCTAGTGAGAGCTGGATTAAAACATGATGAAAAGAGGTTCTAACCCCGTAGAATCTTAACGTGCAGTTAGGGTTATACGGCACGGTTTGGGACAGAGCCAGAAATTCATTGCCCTGAATATAATTGGTGTGGTGAAAAAGACACAAAATATTATACCAGTTCGGCATGGAGTCTTGGGTGCTAGAAGGAGGACAAAAGGAGTCCTGAAATGATGTCACTTAAAGGAAGTAGGAAGAATAGTTCTTCTAGAAATAACGGAGAACTTTCCAAATCACGGGGTCATCTCGGATGCACTCGGGGCATCTGGCCACTCCTATACAGTTCAGTCTTTACCACAGAAGCTTGTTTCCTACTAATGGCAACATCTATGTTGAAAGAGAAGAACATAAAGCTTGTTTCTGGTGCAAGTCTTGCTTGCAAGCTTTAGCCTCTATAGGTAAGCCTCTGTAAGTTTGTAATAAACAAAGCTCTTCACAAAACAGTAACCTGAGACGTTTTATGGCCATTAAAAATGTAGTTCAGGGCAAATGACAAGATGTTTGATGTAAAGTAAAAGCCTTGAATTCAAGAAAGTGGCTATAAGACGGTAAATACGATTTCCTTGGTGTCAGAACGTCATGAAGCCGAAGCAGAGGAACATCTTGGTGTGGCCGAAGAACATCTTAAAATCTGGAATGAAACTGCGTGTGTATAGATAAGCACTTTAGCTGCAAAAGTATCTGCAGGAGCACACGATATTTCTCTTGCAAGTCCCGTTTTAAACCAAAGTTTCCTGACGGATGAAATGACAAGCCTTTGAAATGACTTTCTCCAGACATGCAGTCTCTTTATGAGATCACTCCTGGTCTTACGAGACTAGACTAAGATGAATTTGTCGTGCTTTTTTTGCAACGTTAGCCTCGTAGCACCAGAGAAACGGGTCGCGGCAGATCGTCTACATACGAGGTAAATGGAAATTTGTTTACGTTTTGCTCCTCGGAGCCGTTCCTTCAACCTACTTAAGACTGAGGTGGCTGCTGGAAAAAAAAAAAGACATCAGCAGCACCGCTGACTGAACAGATCGCTCCTCATCAACACCACTGAGGATTAGCGACCGTTCTGTCTTTTGTACGACACTGACAGCAGCCTCTTTGAAGCCTACAAGAAACTATTTGGATAACAGCTAAACCATTCAGGCTAGCAACAGCATCAGCTCGTGCACTTAAGTGTTTGATAGAACAAGTGGAAGAAAGCAGGTCTGGCTTGATCTGCGTCGACATTAGAGACTTTTCCGTGAGCCTTTGGGAAGCTTTTTAGCTGTCATGCCTTTGCAAGAGTCGAGCGTTCTTTAAAAACGCTGCTCCTTGTTTGTTCATGAGATGCGAGAAAGTCAGACAAAGAAAGTACAAAGTGGAAGCAGCAAAACAGACAATTAAGCCTGAAGGAATTGCTGGCTTTTTATAGGCTGTGTTCTTCAAAAAAAAAAAAAAATAACAGTGGTGTTTGAAGGGTAAAAACTGAGCTATGACTAATATTGAATAATGGAGAGTTCGGGTATGGAACACTTTCATTCCCCTTTATCTGTTTGTATAAGTCTCCTGTGTCTGAGTTATTAACCTTATTAATCAAGGGATTAAGTGATTAACCTACAGAACCCATATAGTACCTTATCACACCCGTACTAGGTAATCAGAGAAAAGTGTGTGTGTGCGTGTGTGTGTCTCTGTGTGTCTCTGTGTGTCTCTGTGTGTCTGTGTGTGTGTGTCTCTGTGTCTGTGTGTGTGTGTCTGTGTGTGTGTGTGTGTCTGTGTTTCTCTGTGTGTCTCTCTGTGTGTGTGTGTCTGTCTCTGTGTGTGTCTCTGTGTGTGTCTGTCTCTGTGTGTGTGTGTGTGTGTGTCTGTATGTGTGTCTGTATGTCTGTGTGTGTGTGTGTGT
>JAUZST010007860.1:0-13903 GCA_034779995.1 Parotocinclus haroldoi | reverse complement strand
AAAAGTGTTAAAGGATGTAAAGTGTGCAACAGCTCTGTATAATAAGTCAGTGAATGCCAGAGAACCACGAGTGAACACGAGATACTAAAAACGTGTAACGAATATTAAAACGCGTTTCACTTTAAGACAAGCAGCGTGTGTAAATGATGAAAACATGCTAATAAATCAATGTTTTCAGTTCCCTTTTGTGGTTTCATTCAGGCTGTATAATACGAACGACGGATGTAGGAACGTCCACCTATCAGATTCCGATCACCTCATTGTAGTTTGTAAGTGGTTCACATGGGGTTCTTTTAGATTACCTGTAAACCCGTCTTAAAAGGTAAGGGATACTGAACCTCTGTTTATTTTCAAATCCATATCTTGCCAGGCACATGACAGTAGCACGGTATCGGTCACGGGACGCAAGGCAATTTGTTTATGACTGCGTAAACAAAAGACGTTTTTCACATGCGCTTGGCTTCATGCCGTGCTAAACAAGCACAAGTAAAGTTTATAGTGCTGGAGGACCGGACCAGCCCTAACACTGCCGAGGTGCAACTAGTGGGTCTTCGAGTGACTCCAGATGAAGCGGTATGCTAAATAAAATGTAAAAAGGTGAACGCTGAGCACATGCCGCCTTACCTTTATCATCTTTCCCTTGCTCGTCGCTGCTGAGGAGGAAAAAAAAAAAATATTGTTAGAGCATATCGAAAGGCAGCAATCATTTAAACACTGAAGCTTAAGAATACCCACCTGGAGAGGACACAGCCTCGAGTACTGAACAAACACTTTAATGCTGATCTCTAACTTGTGAAACCAAATTTCTCGACATGCCACGAAGGCGTCTTGGATGGTTAAATAAGTTAACGAGAGGGAGAAGGGGAATGGGGGGGGGGGGTGACAAATGAAGGACGAATTCCAATCCATTACACCTCCCAAGAGCAGCCAAACTGGTTAACTTAAAGGAGCCAAAGTAACAGATTTGTAACAGCCATTGTTCTAGTAGACAGAAAACAACAAACCTCTTTTTCTGATCACCACCCTCTACAGAGGACTCTTTCACATCTGAAGCATCCGCAGCGCTCTCTTCAGTCTTCTTGTCTTCCTCCGTCCCCTCTGGCTTTTCGACGCTTTCCATTTCGTGCGTCTCATTTGCCTGAGCAGACGCGCTCTCGGCGTCCGCGGAATTGTCCTTAACTTGGTCTTGTTTCACGGTGTCATTGTCTCCTCCCATATTGGCGGCCTCCTCGACTTTAGCGAGGTCGGACACATTGTCTTCCTCTTTGCGAGAATCATCCCACACTGAAGCGTTCTCCTCTTCAGTCGACGCCTCAGTCGGCTCTTCTTTAAGCGGCTCTGATATACAAGACCCGGCTACTTTCTCACTTTCTACGGATGTAACAGGAATAGAATGGCACAGAGTTTAATCACTTCTGAGACATTGCATTGCTTAGCCTGGAACTGGAATAGGACGTGACCCAGTGCTTCACTAACACAGGCATTCAGACACTTAACCTATAAAGAGACTGGAAAGAAAAGCACAGAGTAAAGCAACCACCTCCTGACTACAGTCCACCTCGATTCAGATCACCTGATGCCAAGCCGAGGCGGCGTGCGAAACGCCATACGGGCCACGCAGACGTGACGTGTCCATCGTTGCTTTGATTTGCAGTGTCCGTGATTTAGGAGACGAGCTTTTCTTTTGATTCAAGCGTTTGGTCCATTAGTGAACAAACAGGAGTCCTACAAGTGATTTTGCCTTTGATCCATGTCTTCGTTTCCTCTTCTGAAGTCTTCTTGGGGCGACCTAGAAACCCTAAAGTCTATCTGTACAGGCTAACTAGATAGCACTGGCTCTGGCTAACCACATATTACTGGCTCTGTGTGTAAGCTTTTGCGTATGAGCAATAGAGCTCACGCTACTGATCCAGAGCAAGCTGCTCGACAGGACTTGGTTCAACTTGCACACCGAAAGTCAGTAACCCCCTACGTTTCCAGCCTCTTTTTCAGAGTTAAGAGGTATTAGTAACTGCGAACCGAGTCTATAAAGTCACCCTGTATCCTGTAAAGGTTCCAGATTTCTCCATACAGTACCTTTTTCTCCTTTCACGTCTTCAGGCTCGTCCTCCAGCAGGCGATCCTGCACAGATAAAGGTTGGAATCAGGGGGGGGTGAGCGACGTGGCCAGAACCCTCTCCCACAGCACAGTGGAACCTCAGCATTCAAACGCTTATTTATTCAAAAATTCAGACATCAAACTTGTCACTGCATTTGTTTTCAGACCCAAATTCAAACCTGTACGTTTCTGGCCAAGCCTCAGGGTGTGTCGGACATGATTGATGTTCCCGTGCCGGTTCCAGCACCAAACAATCAGACGTTCCTCCACCTCAGCATCACTCTACTGGTCTCCGTCAACAATAACCAGTCCCACCGTAGGGCAGTAACTCCCTCCGGTCATTTAGTTAACAGGATACGATGTGCCTCCAATAACTTTCCGCTGAGGACCCAGTAACTTCAACGCTGGAGACCATGGAGGTCGGGTCCCTTTTTGAGTCTTGGTTCCTCCCAAGGTTTCTTCCTTCTGCATTCAAGGAATTTTTCCTTTCCACTGTCATCCTAAACTTGCTCAATTTGGGATTGGCCTTTTAAGATCATACAATATTAGAAAGCTGCTTTGCATTTCGGGAAAAAGCTCCGTTGTAAAAAGAGCTATAGGAATAAATTGGCTCCGGACTTAAATTACAAAAAGCCTTACAGAAACGATTCAAGTTCGAATTCCGAGGTCCCACTGTACAGTCACAATGGATTGAAACGATTTGGAAATCTCGTCCCATAAATTACCTACTTTGGTCAATCTAACAAGTTAAATGAAATAAAAATGGCTTCCGACGGGTCGCCTCGCCAGGCCAATCAATAACGCAGAACACCGTAGAGGTGAAAGTTCATCGCAGCCTCCTGGTCATGCGCTGTTCTAACTCGGTGGATGTGTTTGGAGAATTTTTTGTGCCAGTTCCTCGTGTTTGTGTGGATGGTTTTCCTCTACCCCTTTGCACCAAGCTGTAAATGGCATTTGTAAGTGTATAATCCTGTCCTATTGTAAGTACAACTCCTTACCTAAATAATCTTTTTAACCTACACCTTTTTAAACCGGTTCATTTCTCTGATCCCCAGTGTTGTTCCTAATGCTGTCCATCGATGCCGTCCATTAATACGGTCGTCTTAAGTCTTTTACACCAATTTTTTTTTTAAAAAGCTCAAGCCATGGCGACACGACGTCATTAGGGACGCTGTGTAAACGGTACGGTTCGGCTCGTGTGTTAATCGCTGATGCGTTTACGTGTCATTTGTACAGTTTTCCAACAATATCCTGTATTATTACATTAGGAGTGGCCTACAAAAACTGTACGATTTCACAATGTCATACTTTCGACGGAAGCCTGCATTTGCAACCCAAAATGAAACAGACTAATTATATAAATAATAAACCTGCATATCATTAAAGCGCTCGCGGTTCAGCACGGTAAGCCTCTAAAGTACAAGTTGTTCTACAAACCATAAGGTGCAATTAGGTAGGCAAACCGCCCAACCCTGAACCAGGACAAAAAACAAACGTACCTCTTCCAGCTTGGTCTTTGTCTCCTGATCTGTAAGGTAATCTAGGTAGTTCTCATTTGACGTGTCATTCAGAAGCTCGTCGTCGTGATACTCCTCGTCGGCCGGACCATCGTCTATGTCGGCCTCATCCAGAACGTTCATGTCCATGATGTCCATGTCATGAATGTTCTCTCCCTGTGTGTCAGCATCATCCTGCATTAACAAATGAACATGTGAGTCTGAAAGCTACTCCCTAAACGATTCCACAATGGATGCAACAGAAAAGCACCTGGCCATCGACGGACTCCTCCTCTGCTGCACAGTCCTCCGACTCGTCCGTTTCAGGTTTCTTTCCTGAAAAAAAAAAATTTATGCATCATTAAGGTTAGTAATCATTTGATTTAAAACTAAAGCAAAAAATATCCAATTTCATCCCCGCTTACCCTGGTCAGGGTCATAAAGGAGAGTCTGAATCTAAGGTTTAATGAACAGTAGGGCGGGCAAAATAACCTGGACTGTGTAATCACCTTCCAGACCTACAACTTTAATAATACTTTAAAACTAAGTGAAATCCTAAGATTTTAAAAACTCGGTTGAGGTACTTCACGTGCAAATCCCTTCAAATCTCATGTAAAAATCACCAGAACGTTTAAAAGAGTACAGGTGCATCAAGGGGACACATTAAAAGGCCGTACCACTCAACCCAAATGTCGCAATTTCGAACCCGGTCCCCTTTGAAAAGATGCACCATGTACAGTCGAATCCGGTTAATGTGACCACATCGGGACGCAGTCGTTCTATGTCACAAGACGGGACGTGCTACAATATATGTAACATATAAAATGTTTATTAAACCTTTATTGTACGATTTACACGTACAGCGAACGTACGGGGATCCCAAAAATCCTCCCATATCTCGCTGGCCCGCTTTGTATCCGCTCTAAGTGGCGACTTGTGGCTTCTTTTTCTTATTCGCTCACGTTCTTTGGTCCGATTAAACGGAATTTTGGAAAGAATAAGCGAATAAAATGACACGTATACAATAGGATTTGTTTAGGTACCTCAGGCTGAATAAGCGGCTGCTCCCATTAACCGGATTCGACTGTTTTACGGTGTAAAATTCAACCGTACCTTTAGGAGCTCGCCTGGGCGTCTTCTTGGGAGTTATTTCAAGCTGCACCACTATTTCATCAGGATTGCCTCCTTCTTCCTCAATAGCCTGCAAGTAAACACACATTTGTTTAGCAAAACATGTTGGACAGCGGGGAACTCCATGATAGTTTGCCGACAGGCACCATGATACAGAATATTAGAAATACAAAGCATCTCGAGCACGAAATATTCACAAGGACTCGCCTGTATATGGTGTTTATACTATTTATATTCATCTGTATATTATGTTTATAGAACCTCAAACTTGTATTCGCTGCTGCATTGCACTGTACTTGTACATGTGTAATGACAATAAAGCTGAATCTAATCTCCTGAGATTCAGCTCTTTTTTTGTTTGTTTTTCTTTCCAACCATGCCTCTGCAGCTACAAACTTTTCATCTTTAACTACACAAATTATTCTGCAGGAATTTTGCATCGCAACGCACCACGTTTATTTATTTATTCAACATATGGAGGGGGAATAAAACGGCGAGCGAATTCAGCACCAAAATCCTTACGCTTTCACTTCGTCCATTTTCGACTTTCTTCGTAGACTGTCGGTTTACTCGTTTTGTCTCGCTGTTTTTTAAAGCTATCGCTTAGGAGTCTATCAAGTTTTCGTCCCGGTTTGCGTAGCGATGTAAATGGGTGTTATTTAAAATACAAACAATTTCATTTATGGAAAGAACTTGCTCGTTTTGTTGCCTGCATAGGGTCTGACCGTTAGAGCTAGCCACGCGCTCAAACGTTTGCTTGCGTAACTGAATCGCATGCCTGTGGTTTATTCATAACTAAAGCTTATCCAGTACGTCGGTTCTTTTTTGTAGTGCTTTAGCAAATGACTGAACATTAAAATCGCCAGAAAGATGATTAAAGAAAGACGCCGTGGTCGTTAAGGTGAGCTGACTATGCTAACCAAGAGCAGGCCTCGTTCGGTAATGGCGCGCGTCCAGTTCGCCTTGGCTCCTGAGCTTTTTCTAGTACAGAGAGGCTTTAAATAGGTTAAATAAATAATAAAGCTCGTTACAGAATTCGAGTTAGAAGAAGGGTGATGTAATGCTGCTGGAACGAATGGCAAAGCGGAGCGGTTTGAGGGGCAGGAGTTGCTGTACGCTTGGACTGCACCGTTAAAACGTTAGGCACGGTAAACAACGCTTTAGAAGTCTCTTCAGGTATTCCGGTGCTGTATTCCAAACCTTTTTGAGACGCTCAGACAGCAGGCTCTTGTTGCCGCTGATGTCCAGGTTTCTTTTCTTCAGCTCGGCCTTCAGATCGATCACTCTCAGCTCTGATAACCTACGAACACCGGCGTTTTCCACAGCCTCGCCGACCACCGAATCTGCTGCCGAACTGTTTTCAGACATCGTCTGCAACGATCTTAATTGATCTGGCTCGTGCCTAATACTGAAGTCTGCGGTTTATGCTCGACCAAACCTCGGACTATTCGCCAGACTCAGGCCGATCTGCACGCTGCGAAATGGCGGCGTTGAATAGCACCAAGTCTGCGCATGTGCAAGCTCTCAAAAACCGTTCAACCCTGCCCCTACCGGTCACACTTGGTACACCTGGTAGCAAACTGCGGGAGTGCCTCGTGCTTCTGTCTTGACACCGTTAGCCGTGAATTAACGCATCAAAACAGCAGTTGATTTATATTAATCTATATTATAATTATCATTGGCGTCATCAGACCCCCTTAAGAAGGGGACGTGCCCAGGTAAACACGTTGCTGTCGCTATAACGAATCACGAAGTTGAAACAATTCTCAAGTCTTAGTCAAGCCACCAAATGCTAAGTTTGGGTTATTTTAGTGTGCTCTCCGCCAAACTAAACTGGATAACAAATAAGCACTCTATTTATAGCCACAATTTGCCACAGCTACCAGTACAAGTTTTGGGAGTAAATCCCTGCTGAAAAGAACAAGCATTGACCAGCATCAGATCCATGTTGCTTTAAGCTGGTGTGGTGCTGGTTTCGCTGGTTGACCAGCACAACTTTGCTGGCAAAGATGGTTGAAAAGAATGATGAATCATCAAGCTGCAATGGATATGAATCCTGGCTGTAGTTTGCATTTTCTGGAAGTTCCTGGCACCCATAAGCCCAGATTTGTGCCCTGAGACGCCTTCCATAAGATAAGATAAAGCCTGGATACCGCCACAATGAGTATGAATCTTATAATGCAAACTGTGCCCAATGTTACAACAGTCCTGAGTTGTTAGTTGTTTGCTGAACTCTTCTTTAATCAAGCAGACACATCCTGTTGTTGTTTTAGTCCGTAACACAATGTAGATCTCAACTGTAAAATCTTTATTGCATACAAATCCACCAAAACCTGGCACACCTTAGATAACTGTATAAATAGTTATTAATAGAGCTGAACCAGTCCCTGGTCTTAAACTGAAACGTATGGAGATAAATATTAACAGACATAATAAACACTGACACTAGAAGGAATGAAAACTGCTGAATTTGAAATTTTTGTCAGTATAGCTGAGACTTTTGGTTGCCGGAGGAGCGTCCGACGTCAGGAACTCGGGACTGACGTTCTCCTCGGGTTCGTTTCTCCTCACGTCAGAGGTGTGTGAGAAATCTTCATGTTGATAATAGTAGCACTCTGATTCAGTCAAGGAAGCTTCTACGTAAGGCAAACTGGCCTCCAGATCCTGTGTGAAAGACGACATGTGAAGATCGGAGCCAAGAGAGGCGTCCTGACCCTGAGGCTCGTGCAGGTTCAGCTTGGACACCAGAGGTTTGCCCACGGTTACCGTTTGCCTTTCCTGTAACTCCTCATCCAGGTTAGCGTACTGATAGTGAAGGCAGACCGCAAACGACAGCTCACTCTGTAACCAAAGTAAAATAGCATTATTGCAATATTACAGACGTGCATAAAACAGCTGGTAAATGATCTAAAAGCACTGAGACCTTGAGCTTCTGCAGAGCACACAGACGAGTGAAGAGTTGTTCCTGCTCCAGTGAGATCAGCTCGTTCATGATGAGTAGTAAACTGCCAGCATCTTGGAGACTCATTTGATTGGTGTGCTTAAGGTCGATCTCTGGACCCTAGCATAATATTACAACTCATTTAAGAATTGAAGCCAATTCAATTATTTATTTATATTGTACATGTACAGAGACAGTACCGGTCATTTTATAAATGAAAGTCCAATTTTATTCTGTTCTATATTTTTGAGACAATAATGATAATAAATACTGGACTGTGGTAGCCTAACGTTCTGGACCAGAAGGTCGAGGGTTCAAATTTCACCTCTGCCAAGCTGCCACAGTTGGGTCCTTGAGGAAGACCCTTAACCCACAATTGCTCTGATTGTAAGACTGTATGAATTGTAAGTCGCTCTGGATAAGGACGTCTGCTAAATGCTGGAAATGTAAATATGAAAGTAATGGTAGTGTCCTCGGGTACAGTGGTTTAGCCCACTTTAGCTGGCCCACCACCACAGCGACCCAGGTTTGAGTTCTGGGTTGAGTTGGGTAGCACGTACAGGTATGCATTGCCTTCTGGTTGTAATGCCGCGAATGTAACAGATCTGAGAGTCATCTGTTCTGACTGTACTCAACAAATCTATTATTATCAAACATTAAGGACTTATTAAAGGCTGTGGGATCAGAGAACAGTCTAAGATACCTCAGTGAAGTCGGATAACTGGGCAGAGCAGGCCGTGATATCTTTGGGTGTCTCCAGTATGCGAGTGTAGATGATCATGATGTTGGAAAACTCGGCGGCAAAACCCAACTGCACCTTCACACCGCAGTCAAACTGCAGAACGTGACTACTGGGAAGAACTGCAACAAAAACCAACAATCAAATCATTCTTCAAGAAAGGTGCCAGATTATTTCAATAGCCAACGTGTAGCCTTTTCTAATCCCACCAGTACTGATGGCATTAACCACAATTACATTATTCATTTGCTTATCCAGACCGACTTGCAATTAATACAGTCCAAGTAATTGTCGGTTAAGAACCAACTGTGGCAGAGATGGGATTTGAACCCTGGATCTTCTGGTCCATAATCCAATACCTTACCCACTAGGCCATCGCAGTCCCACGTTATTCCACGCAATCCCTTCATCTAAAGACAAACACAACGTCCGGACTGGTCTGCTGATCTCACCATGCGCAATGGACCACTGTAGGTTGCGCGTCGATGCCATGATGGGACATTCAGGGGCCTGGATCCGATCCGTCAGAGCCCGCCGCTCAGACAGGTTACTGCGCAGCTCCAGCGCCTGCCGTCCACGAGTAAGCTCATACCGGCCCATATCTGCAATTACATCATCTCAACAGACTCAGTTATGAATTCTTCTCTCAGTCTTGACCGCTGTTTAAAGTTCACCTGAAAGACCCGAGGAACTCCAAATATAACAAACAAGGCGCAATACGAGAGTTAAAACTCGAAAACTACACCGTGGACATAACATTTTGTAAAAGTCAGAGCTTTCAAATAGATTAACCCTCGTGGTCTGGGCACTTGGGGTGTGCTTATAGTCGACACAATGTCACATTTTAATCATGGTTCGCTTAGGGACGCTAACCGTATTTCCACCACACCGAGGTTATGCGAGGCCAAAAAGTTCTGGCTCCAAGATCTGATTGACTGGGCTACGTGAATTAACAGTGGAATTGGAGGAAGCAAACATTTATATTAATGCTTCATGGTGAAAAAGTTATCCTATTAACGCAATTAACTATTTTAATAGTTCAACAGCACCAATACAAATCCCAAACCTTCAGCTACTCGATCCAGCATCACTGTGACCTTCTCTGGCTCCATCAGCCTCTTCTTCAGAAAGCTCATGAAGATCCCGTTGGACAGGTCGTCTTTATTCACTTCAAACGCCTCGGCATCGACGCACCTACAAATCAAAATACCGTGCACAGAGCAAATTACATCTTTCTAAAGCTGGAGGTGTAGTCGCTGTAGATGTTCACAGATTTCCCGGTGCACACGCCAGTTAGTGGGGATTCCACTAGAGGGCACACCTATAACTGAAGACATTTTAGGAGGACAGACTTAAAACGCTACCGCATTACTTTGTGGACAGTGGACCAGTGACTGACTGACCGAGTTGTTTAGCCAACGCACACCATAAACACTGACGTAACGGTCTGGGACTCGTTTCCGTTATCAGAAAAGCAAATGAAAAGTCTAAGAAAGTTGTTTGATTATGCAAAGGAGATGCAAACTCAATAGGAGCATGTTCAAATGGACCAGAGTGCCCCCATATTGCGTTCAGTAGGGTGTATGGTCACCCAAAAGTGTCAAAACAGACTGAAAGTGATGGAGCATGGGCAGGATGAGATCATTTTGAAATCTCCCCGACATTTTTTTGTGCAGTGTCTATCCCCGGCCTAACAATGGACAATCTAGGCGACTATGGGTTAAGGATTTTGCTCAAGGGTCCAACAGTGCCAGCTGGGCGATGCCAGGGCTTGAGCCATAGTGTCCGTAGTGCAGTAACGTAACCCGTGCGTCAGCGGAATCTCATCGATAGATCATAAATCTATGGTCGTTGCTTATAAACGGCACATTCAGGAACCTTTAACGGAGCACACTTACGTCGCGTAGCCGAACACGATGTTCGCCGTCACTTTTAACGGTCCAGGCTGGTGGATGACCTCATCGTTGAGGTTCCTGGAACAACAACAAGAACCAGCGTTAGGATGGGAGTGATGGTACTAAGAAAGGAGCGAGTGTGAATCGGTGAACAGTGTGAGACAGCCATAAACGGGGCTCGAGCTGGCGAGCGCTGTGCCACTGGGCATCATTAGTGACTATCAGAGCGGGTACTCGAGTACAGTAGAGTGGCAAAGTGGTAGGACATGGCAGACAGACATGCCAATATGGCGTCCTCAAACAAACAACATTTCAACTCAATCTTAAACTTCAAATAAAAATACAGTTTTTGTCAACAAGGTTCCTGTTTTCAACTTTCTTCGCTAACTTTTAGGACGTTTCCTGTATTACTTCTTTACAATTATTGGTCACGCTTTTTATTCTTTTGAATATAATGTCCTTCTGTTAAGACAACAAATGCTATAATGACCGCACCTCTACAGAGCCTCATAGCCCCTTGTCAGGAAGGTGCGTGGAATTTGGGCTGATCAAACCAAATTATTCGGGCTGACAGTTCACACTGTGGACTGTTGCTTTGATCGCACCGTGCTCTGGTGGTCGGAAGTGTCGGCTTCAGCTGCGGCGCTGATGAATTGGCTGCAAACCAAGCACCTCTGCCACCCTCTACTGGTCAGATGTGGCACAGTCAGACTCCTGACACCTTACCTAATCAGTCTGCGGTGCTATACACAACCAAGACCTGTTCTCCTAACCCTTGTTCTGGTCCAAACACATAAGAAAACTTTATTTTATCTGTTGATAAGGCTTCTACATAAGACATTTGTCAATCCATAAGAACCGAACAGTCTATTGTTTTTGTTGTTGTTATGTACATTTTTACGCGAGATGAGAAGGTACCTCTTGCGACACATGTCGAGTAATAAGACATTGAGGTCGGTTTGACGCTCCTGCATATGCTGTAGGACGTCCTGCACCCAGAGACAGTGATCCGACGTGTACGAGGCCGGAGCGTCTATAGGAACCATGAAGCTGTTGCCGTAGTTCTCATAACCGTGCCCAGCGTAGTACAGCAACCCTGCACACACACACAAACATCAGAAAAGTAAAGACACACCCATCTTTCTTGTAACTTAGTGAGGTTGGTATTAGTTATGGGGATCCAGAGCCTATCATGAAACTTACTAGGAACTTAATAAGTTCCTAAAATAACAGCTTTTTTTTTACATTAAAAAATGTAAATAATGTTTTATGAATAATTACAGTGTACAGTCACTTTTAGTTCTTTAGCATTACGCGGAGATTCATCTTTTCAACTTTGAATATAGCACATGGGGTGATGTGGTTCCAAAGGAAAATATATACTAAATAAATAAATAAACAAAAGTTATAAATCTAATTATTAATGAGGCAGGAACCAAACTAGACAGGGCACTAATCCTTCGTGGAGCACAGGCACATGCGCGCACACACACACACGCACACACACACACACACACACACACACACACACACACACACATACACACACATACACACACACACACGGGGAAATGATCCAAACACCACACAGGCGGTGCACAGGGTCAGGATCGAACTGGGGATCAGGTAACATCCCCCCCCCAAACCAGTAGCAAATATAATAACCAATTCTAGATTCATAAACCTCACGCCACAAACTAAATACTTCTGGACGTGTCCAACACACAATTTAAATAACTGGCATCCAGGGACCCACCGATCCTCCAGCAGCTGGGACAGCCCGAGTGCTAGGAACTCAGGACAAGTGTAATAAAGGATCTACTGAAGCTCTTCCAGCTGAACGTTCTCCGTGCAGAGCTTGATCACACCACCGGACGTTCACTCTGCATGCACGGCCCAGAGATTGAACTCGGATCCTCAGATACCGCTGTTCCAACGGTTTGCTCTTAGCAGACACAAAGCAAACAGAGACCCTGACCAACAGGGTCCCAGACGGTGCAGCCTGGACGTGCTACCAGTCCGTTACAGGCTCCTGTAACTACATCACCCTTACAGACCATGTAAAATACATACCACACTTGAGCAGTTATTTTTAACGACCGAGGATTAACAATGTCTTTTCCCGTTTCATTAAAAGTGACTTTACACACCCGGTCGATTTTCTACCTAAAAACAGCAAGAGTAGACAGTGGTACCGTAGACCCCGCGGCCGAGCAGAAGCAGGAACTCGCTGACGGCTCGATGCATCTCGTGACGGTTGAGGTCCAGCAGCGAAACGACTTTGAAGTCGAGCTGCCGCAGCAGGTTGCCCAGTTCATACACGTCTGCCATCGGCGCTCGGAGAACACGGTGATGCATGTAGTTCATGTTCCCCATCAGCAGGGCCACCTTATCCGTCGCTGAACATTTGCACCAGAACACAAACGATACTGTGTTAGAACGTGACTTTTGGACTCAGTTCCTGTTCTTATCGACATTCCAAGTTCTGATTCCAAAATGGTGAAAAAAAAATGTGCCAAATATTTAGGTGTAAAAATTATTTCAGCTGTCATTTTTTGTGCTAACCATTTTCCCATTCTATGCGAAAAGCTCATAAGGTCCTAAAACGGTGGCCTAGGAACACAAGTAATCTCTACTCCTGAACCTGTGATCCAGAAGGGAAAGAACAAACTTTACATAAAGCTTTTTACGTTGATAAGGTGAAGAAAATCCCTAATGCAAAAATAAGATTGAGCTGTACGTTCATTTACGCAGACGACGGACGTACCATAGAAGTCCCCCATCGGCTTTGGAATGTCAGTGGACGTGTCTGAAACGCATATCATTGGTTAATTAAACTGCAACAAAACAGGAGACAAGAAAAGACGATTAGTCTTAATAAAAAATTTATTAAAAAAAAAAAAGCATACTTTCAGTAGTCTGGCAGGAATCATCTGTACAAGAACCAGGACCTGAATGAAAGCAGGTCATAGCATTACTCCGAGGTATTCATCCAGTTCTTAAGCTTTGAAACAGAACAGAACTAACGTTGTTTAGGGGTTAACATGAAATTCGTACCTATTTGTACTTCGACGTGGTCGGACCACATCTCGTGGTAGAGGTTGTACACTTTGCAGCTGTACACGCCTCTGTCCGCCGTCGTCACACACGGGATCTGAAACCATCATCCATTTCTCTTTCACTTTACCACATATCGTTACACAGACAGGAACGTATAGATATAATGAATATACTCTTAACATGCATGGATTGCTCTATGTAATGTACTGTGGATTATGGATTATATTAACACAGTCCAATCCGGTTAACGGGGCCACATCGGGACGGGATCGTTTTGGTCCTAATAACCGGCTGGTCTGATTAATCAAAGATGCCCTATGTTACAAGACGGGACTTGCTATAATTTATATAACATATTAAATGTTTATTAAACTTTTATTGTACAATTTACACATATAGCAAACGTACAAACAAGAACTACTGTTGCTTAGCAACTTTGTTCATTAAAAAATAAATTTGCAACCAAGTTTTTTATAAACGATCTCCAACACAATGTATAGATACTCAGCATGCGAAGTAATAATACTGTAAAAAACAAGTTCT
>JAUZST010007859.1:0-39128 GCA_034779995.1 Parotocinclus haroldoi | reverse complement strand
TATATATATTGCCCAAAATAATAAAGGGAACACTTAAACAGCACAATGTAACTCCATGTTCCCTTTATTTCTTTACTTTTTTGAGCAGCATATATATATAGTATAAGTACTGTAAATTAAAGTATTAATAAGTATGAATATATAACGCTGCATTTAACATGAACAGGTGATAGAAGAGTAACTGCCAGAATGAAAGGGAAAATGTACAGGATAGTAGTGAGGTAGTGAGGCCTGAGATGAAAATGGTGAGATTTTCTTTAGGGGTGATGAGGATGGACAGGATCAGGAACGAGTTCATTAGAGGGACAACACAGGTAGGATGTTTTAGAGACAATGTTAGGGAAGGTAGATTAATGAAAGCTTAATCAGATCATGACATGTAGTTCAGAGGGAGCAACAAGCTGTTTTTGATACTACACTGTTTGGAGGTTTCTGTGACTGTATTCAAGACACACAATTTCTACTCCCCAAACCACCCTAAGGTTATGTAAAGAATGGACTAGTTAAAGGGGCACTGATACAGACTGAAAATAAAAGACAAGAGCCTTGTTTGTCCATATGTTTGACCAAGTCCAATGCAGTGTTTCTCCACTAGAAGTGCAGGCATGAATGTGGTAGGCTAAAGGTTAAGGTACTAGACTATTTCCCAGAAATTCTAGGGATCAAATCCCACCTCTGACAAGTTGCCCTCTTTGTCAGATTGTATCAGCTATAAGTCACATGGGTTAAGGTTATCTGCTAAATGACATTAATATCTACGCTTAATATCTATGAAATTGCACATTATACAATCTGGACATTGTTTGAATACCATATTATATATCTTACTAAGCAATACTTAATAGGTTAATTTAGTGTAACAGAAATGGTTAAATAGCCAATGAACTATATTTCCTATACTTTTATTTATTAAATATCCACAACACCACATATTGATTTTTCATTTTTTACTATAACCCAAAATAAAAAAGCAAAAAACAAAAACAAAATCAATGCAGTGTTTCTTACATTTACATTTCTTACATAATTTTATTTAATTATAGTCCATTTTAAACTATTATATTTCATGATTTGTCTGTTCAACATAAATCCATTCTTGTCTTTCAGGTCTGCAGTATATTCTAAAAAAGTGGATGGTAAAGCATTTACCAGTTATGTACTATGGCCATTCCTTCTCAAAACACTTAAACAATGTTTTGGCACAGAGGAACAAATTAAAGTCAAGTACATATTGAAATGAAACAACGTTCCTCCGGGACTGCATGAGACAGCACAGAACTAACTAATAGGACACTAAGTGTTGCAGGTGTTACTTTGTCCCATTCATCCTGCAAATGTGTGTTAAGGTGTGCAACAGTATGGAGTTGTTATTGTCTCGTTTTTTTATTTCAAAATTCTCGACAAGTCAGAATTACAGGCAGGATCACTAGACATTGAATTCTTCTACAAAAGATCTGAAATTCCGATAAATCTGATCAAAATGCATGTGTCCACGTTGTGAAGTTCCATCCCAGATGCCTCCAAACCCAGAGAAGTCAACTGATGACTGACGATTCTTGAGTCAGGGCTGTCTGAGGGATCAGAGGGATCATGGGTGTTCAGCTTAGGCTTAGAATCTTTATGCTCTGAAAAGTATTTCAGGATTCCTTGAATTATTTAATTATATTTTGCACTGTAGAAGGAGAAATATGCAAATACCTTCAAATATTCCTTTAAAGAACATTGTTTTAAAACATTTCAATAATTTTTTGATATACTGTATCTGTTGACAATAATTCCTCTTTACAGTCACCTGTTAGAAATCACATCAGTATTTTTTTTAATTCAGCAATAGTCAGATAAAAAAAAAAATCAATAATAGTCCCAAATTTCCCCATTCCAACCTTTTTTTTAGAAAGTCTTGCATTTCTGAAATGCAGGAATGAAATGAAGTTTACAAGACAAAACATGAAATTTGTACTTTTTTTTTGCATTTTTCAATATCAGAAATGCACTAATGAAATTTGCTTATTTCAGTGAAAAATTCTCAGTTGCAAGAACACTGTATATGAATTGAATTGTTCCATTGATACCACAATTCAACATTTGATCTGTTTACATTAACAAGGAGCTGTTTTGGGATTGCAGACTAGGCAAGGACATGGAAAATAATCCTTGTCTTAGCTCCCTATCAGCAGGGGAGACTCCAACAAGGGGTATCTCCACCAAGGAGATCCCCACCTCCCCCTTGTAGACATACATACAGACAGATATGTCCTCTCCCTCTTATCCTTCTTTCTCACTTAAACCCACAGGGGATATGATTTGGAAACAGTAATCCCAACCCTGTCATCAGGTTGGGGGGAGGGGTCATTCGTGGATGGGGGAATCATGGAAAAACAGAGAGATGGCAAGAGGCTTGAAAGGCATTAGTGTCAGATCACCAGAACAAAGTGATAACAGTATTGATGCTCTGCCTACATTTGCACAGGGGTCATCAAAGGAGGAGCCAAGACATGAGGAAGAAGGAAAGAGGATGAATACATTAAAATGTCCAAACCATATTTTCCATCTCCACACAATAGCCACAGAGACCAACAAAGATCTCCCACCCACTATTACTCAATCATCTAATCGGAAAAACAGTTCAACTAACAATTACAGCTCAGTGTGTGGGAGAGACAATTTCTGCTATTTGTAGCTAAATTAAATTAATGAGAAGACAGACTTAATTCAGAACACTGGGCTTTTGAGCAGATGTAGACAAGTAACAGTGCTGTTTGTCTTTAATATGGAAATGTCAGAGAGCAATCATAACTGATTATGAAATTCATATTTCACAGCCCCCAAAGTGAAAGGCAAGATTTGCATACAGCCACAAAGAGACGGACTTCTGCAGCATAGGCATAGCTTTTTTGTTCAAACAAACAGTTGTATGTTCTTCTGTCAGCTGTATAATCTTAAAAAATACTAGGAATTTTCTCATTTGGTTTTCGGAACAGCAAAGACTTGATGTAAATATTAGACAGGAAATGAATGGGGTGAGATAGATAGATAGATAGATAGATAGATAGATAGATAGATAGATAGTGTGTGTGTGTGTGTGTGTGTGTGTGCGTGCGTGCGTGCGTGCATGCATGCATGCAGTCCCAAGAAAGAAGAGAGGGTTAATTGTGCTGTTGTTTGGGATCTAAGGAAGGGATCATGTTGGCATGGTGACAATGATCACCGAAAAATGTGATTCATGTGATTCTGTTCAAACCTTTCTGTTCATGAGAAAACCAGTCCACCGTTAGGACCCTAAATAGATTCTACATAGAATAGCTCTTATAAGCATTAGCAGTTAGAATGTGAAACCAGTGACTCATATAGCATAAGATTTGGCAATGCTTTGTCACAAAGACGAGAATAAACCCTGTTGAGATAATGCATAAACCACAGGAGAAACAACTTTTATTTTAATTGCCATTTGAAACAAGATTAGTATTTGCATTCTCATTAGGTTATGATAGAAGAATTGGCTTTAGCCTATTACACTTAATTAAGCTCAATAAGGCAATTATCTTGATATGATTACCATATTTTAGGGAAATATAGCATTCACGTTAAATAACTATATCATACAAAATACTAATACTACAATTAATGAGTTTGCGCTACAGAGAATTGCTAGCAGTACTGAGGTGAGTTCAGCCGACTAGCCCTGATCAGTGGCTAAGTCCAGTGCTACAGGTCTGGCTGATTATTTCCTATTATTCCAGGGGGTTATAATGCCAAATTTTATGGATCAGATTTTTGTGTGTATATTCATTTGAGTTACGAAGATTTAATTACAAAAAACACTTGAAAACACTTTAAATTGAATTTTGTTACATGTTTCTGCAGCCGAAATGATTTCATGGCATCTACTTACTGTCAAGAGGACAGAGGGTTAAATCAAGTAGCTCCATCCCCCACCCCTGCAAGGACTGATTACATCTGCGCTGAATTATTCAGTTATAGTAGAAAGCATTTCTGTGGCTTATCTTATCTGTTTGCAAATGCAATTGCATAATATCTTAGACTTCAGGTTTTTACACATTAGTGATTGTTAGAGGAAACAGTTATATAATGATTACCTGAGCCTAATATATAGTTACATATTACAGATTTTTATTATGTATATTGACATATATGTTATCATTTAAAACTCCATATGTACCTTAGACCTTGCTAGAACTAGGTTGGACCACCACGCCTTCTGAACTGACTTAGCCTTTTGTGGTATAGATTCTTCAAGGTACTGGAAACATTTCTCAGAGATTTTAGTCCATACTGACGTGATAGCACACAAAGCATTTTTGCCCAGAACTGAACTCACTGAATATTTTCTCTTTTTTGGACCATTCTTAATAAATCCTAGATATAGTGGTGCACGAAAATCCCAATAGGTCAGTAGTTTCTCAGACCAGTCTGTCCAGCAACAGAAACCATACCACATTCAAAACCACTTAAATCACCCTTCTTCCCCATTCTGATGCTTAATTTGAACTTCAGCAAGTCAGCTTGAGCATGTCTTTATTCATAAATGCATTGAGCTGCTGACTTGTGTATGTCTGTAGGTTCATTTCAGGATTACTCAGAAGAAGAAGTATTTCAGTTTCCGAGATGTTTGGGAAAAACAGTACATTTCATACTAAAACCTTACCACAAGAGAACTGGGAATGCTTTAAAAGCAAAAGATGATCCTGCTAAATATTGACTGATTTCAACTGATCGCTGCTCATTTAATTTAAATGCTAAAACAAACATGTATTTTTGTGCCTAAAGCACTTCACAGCACTGCGTATATGAAAATACAGGATGAGTCAAAAGTCACCGGACACCCTTTTTTTTTTTTTCGGAAACAAAATGGAAAATGACATATGTAAATACTTCAGCAAGTAATAAATGGGGCCTATCTTTTAGGCTATGTGTGGAACATCCATTGTGAAAGCTGCCATATTGGATCAAGGACAGGTTATTCCAGTGGGAAGGTGGTCATGTAGCATATCAAAGAAATCACAGAATTGTCTCAGAAACGGATTGCTGCAAACAGATTAGCTATATATTTTGTGGTTCAAAAGCTATAAACACAGAAATGTCGAACATTTTGTTGTTTGTCACAGGTAACTGAAGATGGAATTGACGATTTTGATGTCTGGGGAACACAGCTGCTGTATCGTAGCCTTAGACTTCAACAACTGTCGTCCAGAAAGATACGTCTGGTGACTTTTGATTCACCATGTATAGATGGCCACAGAGAAATACAGATAGATAGACAAGTGCACCCTGAAGGGAACAGCAGTGCATTGCATGACAGTAGTATTTGTGAACTAATATAATATTATTTTGTTTGTGAGCCCTAATTCAGCACTGTGTGTGACCATTTACGATGTACACTCAGATAGCTAGGATGAATCACAGCATGACATTATTTGGATCTGGTTGTTGCAGGGATTTTTCATTAGTTTATATGAGTCCTGAGGATAACAATGATAATTGATTGCTCATAATATCCACACTGTTCAGTAGATAATTAGGTGACTTGTTATTAGGCTTATTGGTACATGAACAAATGTACTGTTTGTAATATGACTTAAATACTACTGTCTGTAAGTTAATATAAAATGACAAATTTATGAAATGTTGTGCTTGAAATTATTAAAGATAACAGGCACCTAATGTAAGGCAACCAAATCACAGCCATAATGTTATTTGTGATAACACTCTCCCTAGTTATCTATTGCTTGAATGAACACCAACCTTAAGTTTATAACAAATGTATAGGTAATTATTCAAG
The DNA here is from genome assembly GCA_034779995.1 of Parotocinclus haroldoi. NCBI lineage: Eukaryota > Metazoa > Chordata > Actinopteri > Siluriformes > Loricariidae > Parotocinclus > Parotocinclus haroldoi. The sequence continues at coordinate 33,328 of JAUZST010007859.1, read as the reverse complement.
CTAAAGTGCCATGTGTACAGCTTTTAACTGGATCTAATTGACAAACACAATATCAGAATGTAATTCCCTTTGGATAAATTAAGGACCTCATTTTGTTGACACTGGAAATCTATCAGCATTCTGATTAATAATTATTAAAATTGCCTCATCATTTTTTTCATGCTATCTGCTCAAAATATTAGAGTATATGAATCAAATAAGATGCATTTCAAAGGTCTAGATCCATATAATAATCTATTATCTATTTATTCATATTTGGGAACAGAAGCCATAAAAGCATGCCAACACAGTTAAAGAGAGTCCAAGTACCACCCACCAGACGTCTGTGCTTCCTGACACAGTCACTGTGTAAACACATGGCAGATGGTTCAAGGCTTGCATATCTTTAAATTGGAGCTGCTATCTTCAGGGTTCACCAGTGTACACATTTGGCCTTATTCTGCCTTGCTTTGATATAATTTAATTACAGTTGATTTTTTGTGAATCCTGGGCACACAGTGATCCCAAGGAAATCACTTTTAGTTTAGTATTACAGAGCACCTAGATCTACTCTATTCTCTATTACATACAGTGGAGGAAATAATTATTTGATCCCTTGTTTATTTTGTAAGTTTACCCACTTACAAAGATATGAAAAATCTATAATTTTTTTTCTGACTGTTTATTTTAACAGTGAGAGATAGAATGTCTAAAATAAAATCCAGAAAATTACATTGTATAAAATATATAAATGTATTTGCATTTTGCAGAGACATAAGTATTTGATTCCTCTAGCAATCAAGACTTAATACTTGGTGGCAAAACCCTTGTTGGCAAGCACAGCAGTCACAGCGTATTTTTGTAGTTAATGATGAGATTTGCACACATGTCAGGAGGAATTTTGGTCCACTCCTCTTTGCAGATCATGTCTAAATCATTACGAATTTGAGGCTGTTGCTTGGCAACTCGGACCTTCAGCTCTCCCCATAAATTTTCTATGGGATTAAGGTCTGGCGACTGGCTAGGCCGCTCCTTGACCTTAATGTGCTTCTTTTTGAGCCACTCCTTTGTTGCCTTGGCTGTATGTTTTGGGTCATTGTCATGACGGAAGAACAATTTTTAATGTCCTGGTGGAGGGAAGGAGGTTGTCACTCAGAATTTGATGGTACATGGCTCCATCCATTCTCCCATTGATGCGGGTAAGTAGTCCTGTGCCCTTTGCAGAGAAACACCCCCAAAAACTTTATGTTTCCACCTCTATGCTTGACAGTGAGGACGGTGTTCTTTAGGTCATAGTCAGCATTTGTCTTCCTCTAAACATGGCGAGTTGAGTTAATGCCAAAGAGCTCAAGAGCTGACCACAGCACTTTTTCCCAGTCATTCTTAGAATTATCCAGCTGTTCATTGACAAACGTCAGATGGACCTTCACATGGGCTTTCTTGATCAGGGGGCCTTGCGGGCACTGCAGGATTCTAATTCCACAAAAATGTGATACCAGTGGTTTTCTTGGTGACTGTGGTTCCTGCTGCCTTAAGATCATTAGCAAGTTCCTCCTGTGTAGTTTTAGGCTGATTTCTCACCTTCCTCAGGATACCCTCACGAGGTAAGATTTTGCATGGAGCCCCAGATCGAGGTTGATTGACACTCATTTTGTATTTTTTCAATTTTCTTACAATGGCACAAACAGTTGTCTCCTTCTTATCCCATCGTCTCACTTATGGTTTTATAGCCAATTTCAGCCTTGTGCAGGTCTATGATCTTGTCAGTGTCACTCAGATAACCTTATGGTTCAACACTAGAAGCACCAGATGGCAGTCATTTGACAGCTGTGATGTCTTGCTAGAAGAGAGGAGCTGCCCTACTAGTAGGAGGTCCGAGTGGTCAAATTACTGGAGCTCTGCTCTTAGGTATATGTGGCCTCTAGGTGAAACCAGCCCAGTGCTTCCAGTATTAAGCATTACCAAGCTTAAACCAAGTAACGAAATCAGTAATTCACATTTGGAAAACATAAAAAAGGTCATATTTGGTGAAATTGAATGCAACTAATAGAGTTCCAGGAAAGAGTGCTTACTGAAATAAGAAAGAAAGTCAATTTGATAAGCTTTGGATTTGTATTTAGGATTTTGAAATAATCAGAAATGTCAGAAAATCAACAACATTTTATACAGTAATTACACATTTTGTCCGAGTGTCAGTTTTAATATATGGTGTATCTTCTGCTTCTTGAAAAATAACTTATTTCTTAATATATTCCAGCTTTAAGAGCAGGAGACACATCTATAAATACAGACACCTCTGTGTTACTGAGACCTGAGACAGATGGAAGGTCTTGTTTAATTCTAAAAAATACACACACCGCCACATTTGTGTTACAGCTGTGCTGGGAATGTATTATCACTACAATGGTCGGCAGAGGTATGGACCATTTTTCTAAATGAAGAATTGTGTGATCAAATCGCAAAGCAGAGTTTAGCCCCAGCCTTTTTTTTTATACTGTATACATACACAAAGTACATTTGTTTTGATGACTATATCTCATAAATGGCAAGAGGCACTTTGACTCACAACGACTTTAGGGGGTATGTTTCCTATAACAATTAATCTTACTGATTAACTGTAACAATGTCATAATTTGAAGGATGCTTGTTTTCCGAGTATTTCCCTAAGTCTTCAAAATTATGAACGAGTTTTAAGCACTTCGTTGTTGACTGTGCCTTTACATCTGCACACCACCAATCGAAAACTGAACTACAGATTAAAATATATTTCCTCAAAATTATAACATAAAAATATAAATATAATAATAATAATAATAATTCTAAAGAGTAATAACTAACAAGTGCTTGAATTATTCATTCATTACCTTTTGCCCTTAGTCTAGTCAGGCTTGCGTCAGGGAGAGCTGGTGCTTAACTGGCAGCACAGGGCGCAAGGCAGGGTGCCAATTAGTATTTACTAGTATTATAATTCACTGTTTTACACAAATGAAATTATTTACATCAATTAAATCATTTCATTGCAATAAGTTAAACTACTATCTATATGTAGGCTCAGAACTAAGGACCTTCATAGCAGGGGATCTGTAACACTCCCAGTACACTACAATACTTAGACCCAAAATATATTTAATACAAGAAACATACTAACTACCTAATTCACCATATTAAATTATATTTTTGTAGCTTACATGATGTAATTATGTCTTCAATAATAAGTAGTAATAATGTTCATAAAAATGTGTATTATATATTATTAGCAGGCTCTGTCATTTCTAAGGTATAACTACATGTAAACGTCAACACAAAATGTAAAAAACTTGGATCAGAACATTCTATTTACAAACATTTTTAATTACTACTTTAGTTATGTAGTTATGTTTTGGGGAATTGCCATGACATTTAAAAATGTTCTTAAGTATGAGGTCATGAAATAGTTGGCATTACGGACATTTTGGGAAACTGTATATGCATACCATATGCATAGAAGTAAATTAAGGCAAGGACAAAAAGTATTATGGTCATATTTATTCATTTAATATTACACAGAGTTGGACTGTAAATCTCAAATGGGGACATGTATACAAAAAGAAACGCAAAATTGTTAGTACCATTCAGAAACTAACATGTTTGTGATTTAAGAAAGAAACTATTGTAAAATTCCAGTATGCAGAGAATTGCAAGCCTGTGCTGAATAATTATTGGTATATACAGATCTCAGTATTATGTTGAATCATAACTTAGTGTTGTCCCCATTGTGCTTGGAATTTGCAATGTGAATCTGTAGTCGAGTCTGGTTGGACTGACATTTTCTACTTATAAGCAGACAAAACTCACTCTGTTAAAATGTACATTGAGCACAGCAAACGGAAAAAGATAAGGTGAATAAAACACTCAGCGGGTCTTCAAACCTGCCTTCCATTCGATTTAATTTAAGCCAACAAGTCAACATTTATAAACTCAACAATACTTCTACATAAAACATCCACTGAAACTAAAACTTGATACAAGTTATGAGAAACCAAAATTCATGAACTAAAGTCCATCACCTAGCAACTGTAGAGATGCTTAATCATGGACAAGGGAGATTTTAAAAACGAATAGGAATGGACCGTTGTAACACCCACATACAAAATTTTTAGTGCACTCATACACAACACAAAGAGACATGCACACACCCACCCACCCAAACAAGCACAAACATAGTGCTACTCTAACCGACACATGTACCCAGAGATGCATTCCTGATTTAAATAAAGGCACTATGTCTGAAAGGCCACCCAACACCAGAGCTTGTGCTATGGGCACACGGAATGAATCTGAATCTGCCATGCGAAGACTATGGTTTGGCCGCCAAGGGAACTATGAGAGTTCTGATGTAGGTCATGATGGTGAGAGTGAGCTCTTATGAGGTTGAAGCATGAGACAGAAAAAAGTTATGGACATGGTGTTGGGACAGTGGCACCTGTGGCACATGTGAGTATATTTAAATATCTGGCTTACTCTAGAATCTTACAGATCATCTCATCAAACACACCATTGTTATACAGGATAAAGTCTTTCTGTTTCTACAGCTATTTACAAACTTCCATCTTGTGAAAAAAGACATGGAATTATAATAAGTGTACATTAAATTCAGGATTGTATAGCAGTGAGTTGAATCCACTGGTTGATTTTGTATGTACAGTTCTCATATAATACTCAAAACATGTAGAAGGCATACCCAGTATTTTTAGAGAAGCACCACATAGTCTTTATAAATTAGCTACTTCTATCTTATACTGTAGGTCTCTTAGTTGCAATTATATGTTATGAGTAATAGTATCATATTAAGCATGCAGCACTGACATGCTGTGCTTTAGAAGGAACCTCAATGGTTACTCGTAGCTGTGTTCTGATAGACATTTACCTTGCTCAGTCTTCTAAGAAAAGTTCATAATGGATGCAACACTCATCTGCACTCAGCCCACATCCAATCAACATGTCAGGTTAAATGGATCCCTAGCCAGTTTCCTCAGCTCAGAGAAATTTGTTGCTTATTTCATGTCTGATTACTTTTGAAGTTTACAAACAACTATCCGGAGATGTAATCAGGCTGAAAAGCTTTTTCCAGAAAAAAAGACCTAGATGTATTACTTACTTTCCCTGAGCTTAAACAAAAGAGTTCATGGCGTTAAAAGGTGAAGGGGTCTCTGAACTCTCGTGACCCTGAACAGTGTCCCTTTCTGTCTTTCCACTATACTGGCCAATAAAAGAGCCGTCCTCGTTGAACTGTCCATCTCCACCTTCCCCGTAGTCAACTAAACTGTCATCACTGTCGTCTCGCTTTACGGTGCCACTGGAGGGGGTGCGGCTCCCTTTTAATGGTTTATGGTCATCATTGTCACTAGGAGAAAATAACATGCAAGTGTTACAGGTGAAATGATGAAAGATATAACACAGACACAAGCAAGATGGACGACTGATGACCAATGCATGCTGCGTATAATACGTAAACATTAGCCGCACGTAGCAGGACATTTCCACAGTATCATATAAATTAGGGCTGTACCAACCCAACATTATCTGTGTCAATTATAATCCTGGACTGGTATTAAAATCACATTCACCATGTTTCTGATACACTGCCATATTTTCTGCTATAAAAGCGTGATAGCCGAACACCAAACTAAGCATGCAAATATTCTAAAATACTTAAAATCACTATAAAACATTTTCCTAACTTGGCAGCAGAAACACACAGAACAGTGACCCATTGAAGAGCTCTAAAATGATTAAATGAACAAATTTAGCTGTTAAAAAGATCTCTGGACTATATGCTCTGGTCCATTTTTAGTTTTTGGCTTATAAGTGCGAGCACAATTAGCACTGCTTCAGAAATGTAATACTGTGTGTGTGGAATGTACATCATGCACAGATACTGCATGTCATTTAACATAAAGATGCAGATTAATTACAGGAGGATAAACAATACAGAAAAATACTCAGAGAATACTGTTTATGTCCTTAAACGTGAGCACTGACTGTGCACAGACATGATAATCATTCAGTACCCACACATCATAAGACAATGGCAATAACAGGTAAGCAAACCAACAGCCAAACAAAAATGATTGAGAAAATTGTCAAAACAATTCAGCTGACTTAAATGTGTGATGGTCTGTTATGTAATGAACCATATAGCTCAATTGAATCCTTTGCCATAAAATACAATGCAGCAAACACACATGCAACAGTACTAAACAGCAAGGAAATAGTATATAGTTTTTATGTTGGACAGGTATAAAATCCTGTTGCTATTATAGGTTCTGTATGTGATATTTTTGTGCTATTAACTGTGAGGACCTGGAGCCATGTGTACAACAGCATGTAGCTTTATGGCTAAGGAATATCCTGAAAATGTAAGCCTGAGAAGTTTCTTTCCCAGTGTCAGTTCTAATCTCGATCATGTTTCACATGCAATTTTTACACTATTCTCCTTACCTTCACCCACACCTACAAATATAGATCACAGAAGGAATGAACAAGAATAATCAGAAAGAAACATCTAACTGAATAAACTTCTTGAATACGCCACACAAGGTGAGAAGTTAAATTCTTCATAGTAACGATGAACCAGGCAGAGACACAAAGGGAGCGTAGTAGGCTGATAAAGCAAAACTGTCACTAAATATATGTGACTTATCCTGGGCTTAACTAAGCACAAAATTAGTGCCCTGAAAGCAAAGACTGCATAAGAATCACACAACAACAAGGGAAAAATAAAGGAAATTAGAGGTTAAAGGTTAAATGTTAGCAAATGTTTATAAAGATGGTCGATTAAAAGTCACAAAGCAAGAATACAAATGATTGTCATAGAAAAACATATGTACATAGTAGGAAATCAAGAGTTTAAGAAAATGAAATACGAAATGATTATTATGTTGGGAAGCCAAGTGAACCCAGTGTCAATGGCAAGCTGTCACGATTTGAAGTACTAATCACAATCTTATGGTTTTATCAAGAATTCCGGTCCAGCAAGCCAAGTGCATGTAAACTGAAACATGCTACATCCTGCAAACATACAATATGCACGAGTTTGCACATCACATAATAAAAATATCAATCTATATTAAATGCCATTTTATGTACAGCCATGCAAAGTACAATAGTAATCATAGATAATCGTGTAGATCGTGTATGTTTATAATATATAAACAATTATTAGATATAAAAATGAAAATGTAAACATACTTTAAACTGAAAAGAAAATACAAAAGAAGGTTCAGATTTAATATACAAATTAAAGTGCTTGATTTTATAGCTTTGATGAGCAGCTACAGACGAAAAAGGCAGATTATATTAGCTAGCATCACAAAAACATTGCTTTCAGTAGTAGCTGTATGTGTGCTCTGCACATTAAATCATATATGTATATTGTGATTATAAATCTATTGTGGTGTTGCATAATTACTCAGCAAACTGATTTGAAAGGATTCAAATCTAAGAGGCAACTAAAGCATGTCAAATCTTTCTAAAACTATTAACCCTCCAAATAATAATAATATCCTGCTTCTACTTAGGTGACGCAAGGTCTGAAAACCTCCTGAATTAAAAAAGTTAATGAACTTCCTACACCATCACGCACAATCAGAGGCAAACCTTCACCACAATATATAGTCAAACTGCCTAGAAACTGATAAGACGAGTTGTGCTTTAACTCCAGTAGTGAAGTCGTTTTCTGTTGTAGTCCAATGTCTGAAGGTTAAGCAGGCATGACAGTTCATGAATGAGAGATGTTCTTCAGAGGGCTGTGAAGATAGAGGAAGAAGGGAAAGGCTCCACAGAGGCTTGCTCATTGTTCTCTCACCTGTACTCTCCAAAAATTATATCATCGTCCCTCATTGGCTGAAACTCAGGGTCTCCATGTGCATCCTCCTTCTCTTTCACTGTTAAAATAATCAGGATTTTAGCCGACTGTCACAAATAACTGCATATTGGAAACCAATTTCGATTTTATTTCCATTTGTCACCTGGGTATTTCCCTCCTTTGTTCTTTCTGATAAAGCAGGCAATAAGGAGAACCAGAATGAGGAGGGTAAGGGCACACATGAGGCCAATGAACCAACCCTGGGTTGCAATGTCCACCTGCTTACTGGAAATAGCTGAAAATGGAACATAAGAATGGACAATTAAGCATAAAAGATGACATGCAACCCATACTGTCAACAAATGGTAGTGAAGTGAAGTGAAGTGAAGTAACGACAGCACACAACAACGGAAAAAGTGACTGTGACTGGTAATGCAATCTTGATTGACACTGGAATGGTATAATCTTGATTATCACTGAAATTGTGATAAAAAGTAGGTTTCAAATTTTTATATATGTGGACTGTACCATTGCAAAAATGACATTAAATGACCAAAAGTCTATGGACAACCAAACCTGAATATTAAATCCAGTCATCAATTTGATGTGCAACTCTTCTGAGAATACATTCCTATGAAAGATTAAACATTAATTCAAATAACCACAATTAGTGGGGCCAGGAAATCCAAGTTTGCAACAATCCAACAGCTAGCATTACTGGATGGGGTTAAAACCAGATCTCTACACCAGTCAGCCATGACTTTAAAACCACACATCTAATATTGTGTAGATTGTGTTCCCACGGCTCTAATCTGTGGCTCTAACTCAACAAGACCTGTGAAGGAGTCATGTGGTATCTGACACCAAGACAATGACGGCAAATGAATCCTGTAAGGTCATATATAGCATCTCCATGCATCAGACTGGTTTGTCCAGCACATCTCACAGATGCTTGACTTGATTGAGATCTGGAGAATTTGCAGGTCAAGTTAATACTCCTGAACTCTCAAAATCCTCAAATCATTCCTGAACAATTTCTGCAGTGTGACAGGATGCATTAGTCTGCTGACAGAATACACTGGCATTATAAATGATAATTTCCATGAACGGGTGTACTTCATCTGCAGCAATGTTTAGCTACTTACCAATGTTATTCACTACACCATCACAGACTGCAATCTGTGCATTATTGTGATTAAAACAGAAACAGTTCTCTAGCATGTCGTTGCATGCTGTACAGCTACCTGTAGTTCTCTAAGCATACACACCATTCAGAAGTGGTCCACCCGAAAATTTCACCGAAAATGATCAAAAGAGTGTGTGCTGCTCCTCGGCCATGGAAATGAATGATTCAAACAGAAACAAACGATTGTGTGGTAGACTCCTTTGTGGCAGAACTGTTGTTGCTCTTATACATTTAATTTCTATGTGTCTTAAATTGTGAAATCCATCAGTTAAATGGCTATCTACATACTGTTGACCATGCTGTGTATTTACAGGCATAAGTTTCATACAGAAGGTATTTCAATGGGAAAACAAGAAAAATCCTCAACAACAACAAATGATATGCAATGCAATAATGTCAAAAGATTATACGATTCAGGGAATGGACAGGGAATGAACAGCTCAGTGGATTGATGAGCAAGTCTAATATTTTTACTGGATGCTCTGGAAACAAGTGATCATGCTAGGGAACATAGACACTCAATGTGACTCATGACTGGGGGACAGGATGAAAAACACGATGCAGGTCTTCAAACTGAACTACATGTCCAATAAAGTCATGGGGTTAAGGCCAAGCAGGGCCTTACCTGGTACCGTAACCAACAGCTCCCCAGAGCGGTGAACTGTTTGGTCATTGTGGCTTTTCGCTACCACACGCACTTTGTACGCCAGCCCTTCTTTTAAACCCTTAAGCACGTGGGACTGTGATCCATTTACCATCTCTTTTTGCCAGTCTTCGTCGCCTGAGAGGGTTCCAACGAGAGGGGCATATTAAATCGAGACTCCCTGGGGTTGCAAATAGCTATATTCTACTTATTTCATGCAAGTGTAAGTTAGCTCACTACAGTCACTAAATATATCAATATGTATTATGGAAATCATAGTACAAAACAACTAAATGAAGTGTACATGACAAGATTTGTTAACACTGTGTAATTGCAATGGTTGAATATTAGCCTTTTGAGGAATCTCTAGTAAAAAGCTAAGAAATGGTTTTCTATACAATGTAATATAAAAAAATGTATTGGCATTAGACCAAAAAAGGTTATCATATATGTATGTAATAAATTAAGTCAAAATAGCTATTTGTTCATGCAGACGTTTTTAAATACTTTTACTTTTCAATGCGTCTCTAACTTCTATGCCATAATGCACAGGTCTAGTGTTTCAAAATAATAAAAAGCATGTCTTACTGTTCTCTACAATATATTCAACATAAATATGTTTTTCAGGTCCCCAGTACTCCCAACTGATTACAGCTCCATCATCGCCCAGAAAAGAGCTAACGTTCCCAAACACTGGAGAACCTGGATGAACTAAACACGAGACATGAAAAACAAGAAAAAAGACAAATGAGGCTAAGTGCTGCAACTGATAGGTGTACAGGGATATTAAATATCAGTTCTAGGGTACTGTTAACTCACTTGCTTGGAACCTGCATATGTCACTAGTTTAGGCGCAAGGGACCATATTCAGAGTTTGTTCATTTAGAACAAATGCCGTTTTGTTTGTGTGTTTTTTTCTGGTGAATTAATTTAGCTTATCAAAATGACTGAAGTGTAGTTTATACTTTGAACAAAATAGTCACTTAAAACAAACAAACTGCAAAAAATGGAGCTACATTTTAATGATTTTTTTTTAGAACGCATGCTGTATTGTTATGGTACAGACATTGCCAAAGCTCTTCAAGCAAAAGCGTAGAATAAAGATTATTTTCGAACCGTAATACATGCATAATTATGCATTTAAACTACTAAATGAATAGAAATCCCTGCATACAGTACATGATTGCACTGTGAATATGGCCCACAGTCATTAAGATCAAATCACCAAACTATGATCAGCATTTCTGGCCTTTCAAGTAGGTTTTCTATAACACATCCACAGGAGTATCGGCAGTATTGGCTGATACTGCAAAACATTTTAGTAGGAAATGCCAGTCGCCAGGTTGTTAGCATCAAGCCTGAACTATTAAAAGTTAAGGTTAGAAGTGTTAGGGCTAGCTGTGCCTCTACATAAGAAGTACCCTTATGAAGAGTGGGGTGCAGATACTGAGCAGTTGGGGAGACTGGATGTGGTGAAGCTGGAATCCCTAGAAATATGAAAATGTACAAATGCACACACATTCACACAGAGAGAGGAAGATATAGAGTACAGCATTCACCGTTCAAGCAATAGTATTCTAAGCTCGGGTCACTGGCATGCCCAAGAGCCGCTGGCAAAGCATTTAGCAGGATAGTCAGTGGAGGAAATAATTTTACAAGACAAGAAAACACAAAAGGCATGTATACACTTAGAAAAGATAGCTAAGAAACAGTACATATATTAGCTGAATTATTGTTTACACGAATGTAGTAAGACACGTTCAGAAAAAGACTTCCTCACAGTTTCCAAAAGTAACAACACAAATGCGGTATAAAGAACCTACTATTAATGCATTATATTTCCACCTCATTTGTATAAGAGAACAATATGTCAAACAGAAAGTATATTTTACCAAAATGTTTTGCTGCGACTGGGTGTTTTGAAAATATAGTGTGTAACAGTGTGAAAGCTATCTGGGTTTATATGAGCAACAGGTAAGTCTTGAGCTCTTTACACGTTATACTGTACATGCACGATTAGCAAGGAGTTTATTAGAGTTATTTAAAGAATTAACTCGCCGTCAACGTCAGGTACACTGAAGTAGCATTTCACTAGATTAAAGCCAAGTGCATGTCCATGTAATTTCGTGGTGCGCTCGGTTGTGAAGAAAAGCCAAAACCAGGGAAACTGATACCAGGCTAACCATAGTCAAGCTGACAAACAAAAAACAAAAAACTTAATCATCATGCCTTCATGCATAGACCTATGCATTTTCATACACTACATAATGTTCTTACAATGTATTTTTAATTTGGCAGTGAGTCAGTAATTTAATGTATTATTATAAAAGCTACATGCACCTTGCGGTAAAATATCAACACATTGATAATAGGGAGAAAACACAACAACTGTGTCGATACAGTGAGTTTCTTGTGGCAGGGAGTAACCATTACCATTAAAATAAATAACAATAAGTTGTTTTCTATGCATTTAATATTTATACATTTACACCCTCTGAGCACTTCATGTTTCAGTTCCTGGCTACAGCCCTGAAGAATGGTGATATGAAGGTTAAAATGTCATTAGATTATCCAAAATGAAAAAGCCACATTGATATGGCAGTTCCTAAATCAGGCAACGTTTTTGTTTGTCTTTCATAGAACATTCAAAGACAATGAAACCCAATCACTGAATTAACACAAACCCATCAAGCGAAACAAATAACCATCCTGACCAGAAATAGCGTGGGAATTTAAAAAGACATCCACACTAGGAGCACTAAGGGCTAACTATAAAGCTTACAAAAAACATAGAACACAGAGGACAAAGAGAAATGAGAAATGATAAAGGACCCCCTTCAACTCATTATTAATGCTCCATGCAGCCACTCATTTAAATTTAAATAATTCACTTGCAAAGTCATATGCCGTAGAAAGGGCCAATTAAAGCTCTACATTTTCATCAGTCACATATAGCTTACCTCCATTTATGACTGTGGCAAATTCCTCTGTAATAATGGGGCCTGTTCCCTTGACTGTTCTGGCACTGAAATAAAACTTGTATCGTGTGTTGTACTTCAGGTTGTGCAAGGTGATGTTGGTCTCATTGGCCAACAGAATCAGCTCCTCCAACTGGCCAAGTTCATTGTTGGTGTTATTGACTATGGAGGTGGAACAGGATAGGTGTGAATGGGTGATAAAAGGTGGGCTGAGAGTAGTTTACACATTTTGGCCTATGTAGTTTATTTTATTTGTCTTTTTTAACGTCGCTATCAGCTTCAATTGCCAGTAACACATACAAAGTTATATCTATACACAAGGTTATCTCAAGAATAGTCATATACACACATTGTGTATATATATATATATATATATATATATATATACACACACACACACACACACACATACACACTCAAATCGTTATCAATTCAGAGTAATCGATTAATCTAACACGCATTTGACAATTGCTGGTTTCATGAAGAGTGCTGCTAATATATTCAAGAATTTCACATCTTAATGACGACTTTATTTGTAACAAAATGCATCATTTCAACTGCACAACATTTACAATCACTGTATATTTCTGCCACATTGGTTTCATTAGCTGAACTGCGTGTTGACTCACCCGACTGGTATTGAAGGTTGTATCCTGTAAGATGCCCATTCCGCTCATGGGGTGGCCCCCATTCCAGAGTTAAAGAGTCTAGATCACTGTTAGTTACCTTGAAGAATGCTGGTGGACCAGGAACTGGGAAAAAAGGCATGTAAGGTCAATCAATAATTCAAGAGCATACCAATTTTATATGACTACTTGTTGGTCCAATGTGGAAAAACTGAAATGAGAGAAAAGATGTAGCTAATTGATAGGACTTTGATAGTGCGTAGAAAATTTGTTGACGTAATCACAAGTGTAGAGTGTAAGGCAGACTCACAAAAAGGCATTTTACTGGGCTTCCACAATATTTACTTCTTTTGTTTTGCGTAAATATATGAGGCAGAAAATCTTTTCTATTTGAAATGATAAGAAATTAAACTGTTAACAATAAGAAACTGAATACTTAATCATAGGTACATTTGCCTGTTTATTTGCCATTTTTTGATTTGTGATTACACAGACTTGGCATGCCTTCTGAATCATTAGGTTAATTTTACACCATTCCAATCTTACCTCCCTCTTGAGTTTCAAACTGATGGCTGGCACTGGCAGGCCCCTCTCCCCGTCCATTAAAGACTTTCATGTAGAGTGAGTAGATGCTGTAGGGATGCAGGCCAGGAAGTTTGCCATGGCTTCTATTACCACTAAAAGTCAGCATTTGTTGCTCGATATGATGAGAGTGACTATGGCCATTGTGCTTATGCAAGCCTCTTTCTTTCCAGTAATATACCTGTGGAGCAGAATTATTAATGACTATGTAGACACAGTGACTCCACACAACGATATATACATTAATACTAATACTAATACTAATACTAATACTAATACAAAGTACTGTAGCACAACTGGACAGGTCTGTTTACACTAGATTTCTTACAAAAGAGTATTTCTTAGCTCGTATTGAAGCTTACAATAAATTCAGCAGTGGTTAAGAGTTAAGAAACATTTCCACGCAATGAAGCAATAGAGAAATTTCCAGGCTCCACTCTCCTTAACCCTACTTGCTCACACACCCCTGACTAAACCACCCTGCCACATTCTGACTTGCCAACGATCTGATGACCGACACCAGACCTGCATCAGATGATCACTTACATAGGCATTTAAATGGCACTTCCATTTAATAGTTTCATTGCTGTTATACTTTGCTCTTGACCGCTATCCTTGGATACTGATACCGTGCACAAACACTGCCGTGTTTTGATGCTTACAGTTTCGAACGGTTTGCCCGATTGGATTTTTTTACTTTGGGCTATATTTGGATTCTGTTTTTTATCTGCCCTTCTGCTTGCTCCTTTTAATATAGTTTCTCTACTGGCTCACTGTGTCTGCATCCTTTTTTCTTACCTATCATGACAGCACAACTGTAGGTCTATATAAGGACCTAAAAAACTTGGAAATTTGAATTAAAAAAATAAATATATATATATATATACCTTATAGCCTTGTAGTATTCCACGCACTGAGACGGGTGGCACTGGAGCCCAGTGGATCTCTGCCAGAGTGCTGTTTTGCACCACAATCCGCACAATCTCTGGGGCTGCCAAAGGTACTGTGAGATGAAATGACAAAATGAATAAATGACATCATAAATTCATACTGTTAATGTTTCCATTTCAACTGATTCAAAGTAAGTCAGTTATTTTTATGTTCAGATTCTCGGTCTTAAAGAAGCCAACTGTTGAGTGTAAACACAAGCCAATTGAGTTCTAAGATTCTAAATTAGTATAATGAAATGATGAGTTCAAATAGTAAGGTCTGATCTATTACTCACTTACTTTACCAATATGTCAACTTCAGCAAATAATGAGTAATTGTGTATTTGTATTATTGTTAACCTCATTTTACATCTAGTAAATCAACAAAACAGCATTTAACCAGTTTCTTCCAAACGTAGATACTGTCGTTCACAGTTTCTATAACAATGCAAAGAATTAGAATCCAGTTACTAACAGTCCTCTCCTGAGTAACCAATGAAGACTGCCGGATCTGGTCCCTGGCCGTAGTCATTCAGAGCCAACACCTTTATTTCATATGGCACAAAGGTTGGTGTGCCAGATACCACAAACTTAGAAACATTGCCCACTGTCACTGAAGTCCAATCATTGTCCATATCCCTTTGTCTCCACATAACTTTATACTGCAGGCCAGGACCATTCGACTGAAGGCCCGTCAATGCCTTTAAAAGAAGATTAGGCATGATTAAGCATTAGTGGGTAGACCTATAGCCCAAAGTTTATAGCCCAAAAGCTTAATGATTTATATGTTTAATTCAGAAACACAAGGGGGCATACATTCAAATATCTTCTTTTGACAATGTACAGTACTTAACTATTACCTTCCATGATATCACCATATTGTTATGTTCCGTGCCCATGCCCCTGACTTCAACAGGATTCACATCAGGAGCTGTGAGAGTAGTCGTATTGATTACAGCACAATGAAATACACCTATGCCATTACTAGAAAATGCTGCAGTTACACGCACCATAAAAATGAGCATAAATTACCTGCAGGGTTGGTTTTGTAGGTACGAGAGGGCAAGCTGGGTTCGCTATATCCAACAGCATTGAGAGCCAGGACTCTAAACTTATAGTGCACATATGGGGACAGCTTAAGGTGAGCTGTAGTTCTTGTGCTAGGCACCTCTGTTAGGTTGTGCCAAGAACCACTGTCATGTAATGTATCTTCATACTGAATAAGGAACTCTGATGAAAAAGAAGCGATGACCAGTAGATTAATTTCAACCAAGAAATTACGCGTCCCTTTAAATAAAATACATTTTTAATGCATTTCATACATTGGTGTCATAAAACCATTTTAAAAATTTTAACTTATACTAACATTAGGAGCACAAAATGCCCCATCTCATAGAGCTATCTCATAGAGACCTATACATAATAAGAATACTCATTCTTATTAAACATACTGTCAGGGACTGTCAGTTTTATAGAATATCATACAAGAGATAAGAAGATGCTTACTCTGGACAGGACTATTGTTCTCATTTCCAGGGATCCAGGTAAGCTGGACACTCCTTAATTCTTGATCAGTTAACTCCAAATCTGTAGGAGGATCTGGTTGTTCTGCAGATTAACAAAGCACATGGCTTAAAATAGGCAAATCCAAACTCAATTTCCTATGCAGGTCTGAAGTGATAACAGCAGGCAAACTGAAATGTGGAAGACATGCAGTCAAGTCATGCATAAACTCATAAACCTCAAATAAATTTTCACGCCATGGTGGGCGGTGTCCACACAGACAAAATAATGAGAATTTTCCAAAGAAATGCATTTGATAGATGACTCACTGAGACCACCAAACTGAAACATAATATAGAAAATGATGGCACATAACGGATAACAGTATAAAAGAGGGTTTCATCAAAATGCAACTATTTATAATTATTTGAGGCTATATATATATATATATAAACAGGGTGCACCCTGAAACAACACATTCACCAAACCACTGGTCTATGGGATGTGATTTGGTCGGTTTGAGGCTGCTTTTACCGTAAACAATGGCTGGTGTTGGAGTAGCCTCTGATATTGTGCAGGGTAGGAGTAAAAATTAACAATTAGAAATTAGTATACACAAAGCAAACTAAGGTATTCATTCTCAATAATACTTCTCAACTGAGGTCAGGAGCGACTAGGGCATAAATTACAGTGGTATTATACAAGATGCACAAGACAGCACTTGTGATGTTATTAAGTTCTTAAGGGAGAAACAAATTCATTGTTTGCTAATTGTCACAAGCTAATATGAGAAATAGGGAGTACATGAATAGAGACAGGCCTACCAAAATAATTATTTTTGATTCATTAACAGTATGCTTATTTTAAAACGGAGATTACTTCAATAAGAATTGCAAACCAGGAAATCCAGGTCTCTAATCCCACATTTGCCAAGCTGACACTGTTGGGTCCTTGAGAAAGAATCGTTTAACAATTTCTTGGATTGTAAGACTGTATAAGTTGTAAATCACTCTGGCTAAGAGTGTCGGTTAAATGCTATAAATGTAATGTTAAATGTAAATGTATCCTACCGACAACAGTGAGTTGGGCACTGGCTGAGTCGTGGTCTAGAGAGGTGTTCATGACGCATGTATAGTATCCTTCATCATTCTCCATCACGCCAATGATGGTAAGGCTGTCGGAGCCCACTATGAATCTACAAGCACATATCTCAGTAAGCTAGTAGGAAAGAATATCATGGCAATATTACCAACCACCAGTTAGCACAGTCCCAGAGGAATCGACTAATGATCAGTTATGAAATATATTTAAAGACTATTTAACTGTGAACCACAGACACTTATTTATCAGTCGAGTCCCTGGGGCAATTTTTGAATGTTGCCAGCAGGAATCACATGATGATGTCATTTCCACAGACAAAACACAGCCCGGTAAGTCCGGGCCTGTAAACCCATTATAAAAATGTCCACTCTCTTAACCAAGTGAGCTATAATCTGCCTAGTCTGTAATGTTACACACAATAATTACATACACCTTAATAATTAATATACACCTTAATAATTATTATTAAAAATATACTATACAATATTAAAATACATGCATGCTTCAAGATTTTACACAGCTTTGCTGGTCATAGAACAAATGAACATCTCTCAGCACATCTCTCATAATCTCTCACAACAAATCCTGCAAGAAATAAGGTAAATGACCTAAATAATACTTTTATAATAATAATTCAAATAGACAGATGCTAAACAGAAAAATTAACATAGAGAACATCATTAAAGAAAATACAATAAATAAAATCGAGAGTATAATAAATTAAAGAGTTATATATAATTTAAACATTTAATATTTAATGAACTTGAATAAAATATAGAATAAAAAACAATATAATGCTATTATAAATTATATTAGAATAAACCAATTAATAAATATTATAAAAGCACAAGATGGTCTAGTTTTCATTATTTAGTCCAGTCCAGAGTCATTGAGGGTTCTCGTGTTCTCTAGCACATAGAGACCCGACTGGCTGTGTCTGAGAGAGGAGAGGTCTGCCAAGAGATTATCATACAGGGGATGTTTATGCCTATAAACTGTGTTCTCTGACGATAGTCACCGAAGCCCCGGTGACCCTGACCAGGAAAATGTAGGCATAAAATGTGTGGGAAAAAAACTAAACAAAACAAAGAAAACAAATAGGTACCTTTCATCATCAGGAAGCTCTCCATTGTCTTTAAGCCATATCATGGTTGGAATAAGAGATGGGTCATGCTTTACTTTACACTCAAACACCACATCCCTATTCCTCTGGATAACCTTGTATTCAGGTTGCTTTAGTATCCGCGTGGGTTCTGAAAACACAAAGAGAGCTAAACTGACACAAGACATATGGTTTCTGCAGGCACTGTTTAAGACAGTTGACAATGTTGGCCCATGTCTTTTGTTACAGAAACTATTTAAGTACTGTGAATCCTATAATCGAAACGTTTTAAAATGTACCCTCTTTTAGAACCCCGTGCAATTTGCAACATTTGCTGCGTTGTTGTTAGTTGTTAGGTTTATGAATTTTACTTTCATATGAAAGCCTGTGGCTACAAACTGAATAAAGCTGTCAGACAGAAACAACTGTGTGGGTTTGTAACCTACACAGTCACAATATACATAAACATTTTTCAGCCAGTAGACTAAACAATAAGTCCAGTCCCTGTTGTTTCTGAAACAACGCTTAACAGAACATATATTATTCTGCAAAACTATGAATATGCAAGAAAATAATGAAACTTCTTCCCTTCCCTTAATGCAAAAGGGAGGTGGACATCTTAAAAATATATATATATATAAATAGACGTATACATCTTAATAAACTGAATTACCAATTTCTAATCTATCTTTTTGAACTTTATACAGCACTCACCTTTGACCTCCAGATACACATGATACTCCGATGTGCCAAGGGAGTTTGAGGCAACACATGTGTACTTGCCACTGCTGAATGTCTGTGCCACTGGGATTTCAAGAGTTCCATTCTTATGGAACACATACGGGTCTCCCTCCAAAACTCTAGAATGGCTGTCCTTAAACCTGAGAAGTACAGGACCATGATCACACTCAACTGCAAGAATAATCCAAGCTAGGTAAAACTAGAGTAGTTTCACAATAGCCTGAGAAAAAGAGTTGATCAAGAACAAAACCTTGATGAAGCAGAATAGGTTTTGTGATGGACAGTGGTAATGAAATGTTTCCTATCAGAGATATGAGTGATAAACCAGTAGAGAGAGAGCTACTAATCATGACAGTTACTAAATGGCATGCACATTGTCTATTGTCTGAGACATATGAAATGCAGAGCTTTGACTAAAAAGCAGCAGAATGCTAAGACCAGAATACAGAGTCACAATAACCACTCTTATGAGAGTGGTAAAGGTTCCTGAAAGTCAGAGTGTAGATTGGAAGGGTTTATAAAAAAATAAGATGTGATTTAAGCTGAGAGGCTACTATTTGTCATAAACCTGTTTACACAAAAAGGGAGAATGTGATATTGGTCCCATAGCTAACAGGCAATAAATAATCTAGATAACTTTTTTAAAGAACTGGTGTGACAGCTGACATTTTATATCCAGTGGCATAATATCAGAGGCTACACTACTGCTATTACATGGGAAGTATGGGAGGCAAATGGACTTAAGTAACTCTATGGGGGCACGGTCTAACAGACATGATGTACATTTTTCAGTTACTCTCAATAAAAGAGCATAGTGTAAAATGCCTGCACCGTGAAATAATATATGTAGTCAAGATAACAGGTTGTTAAGATAAAAACATGTTCAAGGGAGAAATGTATATACATTCAAAGTTGTTTTGAAAATAATACAAAAAACACAGCTTATCAGCACAGGGGTCAGCTTTTACTTCTGTTTGGTTTGTTAATAGTAGTGAAAATATTTTTCAAATGTAATTTAAAAGTTCCCATGTTAAAACAGAAGCAACACAACCAAATCCTGTTCTAAAAGGGACGTCGTTTTGAGCTCTTGCTATGCTAATTTGTCAAATCCAACAGTAATTGCTGCCTTTTGATATAGTGTGTTTACATTTTGACAACACACTGAATTTGGATAATGCAACTTTAAAAGTCAACACAGCTAGGCTATGAACTGAAGTAATTAGCAATCTTTTTAACGTTCACTATACAGAAGTACTGTGATAGCAATGTCAGCATTGGCTGTTCATGGATATACACACGGCCTTACTCATAAATACATAATGTATAGATATACAGTATAAACAACTAAACAAGGGTAAACATACACACCAGTTAACAAGGGGAATAGGAGAACCAAACGTGGCGCAGTCCAAAATAGCAGGCTTGTTTCTGATGACCTGGTAGACCTTATTAGGAGGACCAAGCATTCTGGGAGGCTGAGCTGGGACACCAACAAATATAAAAAAATTAAACATACTTTTCCAGCAGTCATTTGTATTATTGCATGAGTTTAATTTCTACTGTACATATATTCACCAGACCAGAAAACATAAGTCACCAGTCAGTGAACTATACCTAATAAATTGTAATACCTCCAAGAATTTTTGCCACTGCAAGTACACCTAAATGCTGCTTCTTCCTTCACACTACAACCTTTGGCACGCCAGAGTGCAAATCACTCCTTTTTGGCAATCTTCAACATCTGCTATTCGACCGAATTTGCACACATCGAGCGTGACATTCCCTACACTGTACCACCTCTGCTCAAACTATGAATCCCATCACACACCCAGAATGTATCGGCCAATCAGCCTTGTAAACCTCTATCTGCAGGAGACTGAAGTTACCTCCATCCTAAACACGCAAGGTGACTAATTTTTTTATCCTAGTTATCAATAGCAATAGTATCAATAATACTGATAACATACATTTTTAAATCATTAGACAATGTAAAGCATACACTCCATACACTCTAGAGGCATGTTATATCCTTAATGCATTTCAGTTGGTGGTACAATATAAAGTATACAGCAAATATCTTGCAATTTACAATTAAATCAAGTCAGACTATACCTCACCCACCAAAAATAGTGAAGTAGAGACATACAAGTAAGGCACCAGTTGGTAAAGCATCCAAACCTTGTAGAGAATTTGTCATATTGTCATATGGATCACCCTTCTTTGCTCCAGAAACTATTGCAAATAGTATTACAATTGGACAGCAGGAGTTCACATAGTGGGCTATGTTTACTATTTAACCATCTGATTTTAAATACGTACCCAGTACAATGACAAAGGCATTGGCAAGTAGATATCCATATTCATTCGAGACATTACACTGGTACACAGCACTGGAGCCAGTCTGGACATCAGTGAAAATAATGGTATCATTTTCCTCTGTCCTACTAGGATCATGACCAGCACCTATTAAATCAAAACATAAATACAAGACGAAGACTCAACAGAATGAAGTGTAGGATTTAGTAGAAAGAAATGGCTTGAGTCCTAATGTGTAACTTAAAGTGCAAAGTAGCTTATATATTAAAAATTTGCATATAGCACTGTCAGGGTCTTTTAAATTTGACTTCTCATAATGAATATTACAACAATTAGTTATGAGAAGCGATGCTGACTCTTAATGGGTACTCCATTCATAAACCAGGCAACGGTGGGTTTGGGGTTTCCTCTTGCTCTGCAGGTCAACTCTCCATTCTCTTTTGGAGCCAAGACCAAATTCTGAGGTGGACTGATCCAGTACGGAGCAGCTAGATATCAAAAGACAAACACAAACACTGCATTAGGAAGACATTGTCTAAACTGTTTTATACAGTAAACGTTTGTATTTATCTGCTGGTCAATTTGAGATCATAGAAATAATAGATCCACAATCATGACAGAGTTAAGATACCAAAAGGAATTCTACCTTATCTAATGTATGAAACACATTGTAAAACAGTTTTCCATTAAGCAGAGTTTGCTTACAGGACATAGTTCATTTTATAGCAACTTTCTGCCGCCAGTGCTAAAATCCTTTTCCTATGCTACTCTTTTCACAAGACAATCTCTCAGTGTTCTCAGTATATACCTTGCTTACTGACAATACACCAATCAGTTCCCCAGCAAATAAAATCCAGTGCTGCATTTAAAAATCAATATCAGGAAATGCAGCAGAGTGCAACAGAAGACTATAGTGACTCATCTTACCTTTCACAGTTACATGGATAGTGTGGTGGATGGAACCCAAGCGATTTGTGGCAGTACAACGGTAGTGTCCAGCATCTGCCTCAGAAACATCCATGATCTGGAGTGTTTTATTAAAATTCTTGAAGGAGAGTAATTTATTTGGGAGATGTCCATCCACTTTGGTCCATGATATTACTGGAGTGGGACTGGCAAAGCAGATAAAAAAGGGGGAGACGTGGGAAAGAATGTAAGAGGTACAGTAATATAAACAGCACACTCCAATTTTCTAGATCTGATTAAGGTCTCCAAAACAGATTGAGAATTCTGGTAAATAGATCTGGGTTTTTATCTGAGTTGTCATATTGCTCTGTGCATGTATATCCTTACTCTACTAAACTCTAAGGTTTAAATTGACCTGGTTGCTACTTTCTCCATGGGATCTGGCAACCTTGGAATTAAACACAGTATAACCGCAAAAAGGGTACCAAACATTTTTGGGTGGACTCTGAATATGCATGATGGAATTCATAATTTCATTTTTTAATTATTGATGTTTAAAGTTTACTTCACAACCATCTGTGAGATTATTGGTTGGTTGCAAAGTAGAAATCAGATTATTGTATTAGTCATTGTATTATACTAGTGCATGTAAAATTGGATTGATTTTCTGCAGTTATTGGATTATTTATTGCATGCAAATGCACTCAGTGCTATTTACAGATTAGGATCAAATATGTCAGTACTGAATAACGGGTTAAAAGAAGAGCCGGCTTACAGTCCTTCAGCAATGCACTCCAGCTCCAGGACCTTTCCTCTAAGAACCGTCTTTGAACTTCTAGCACCATCCGGAACCAATAATGTAGGTCGTCTTTCCTCTGCTGCGACATCTAAAGTGAGTAAACGTACAATAAGAATGCTAACGGTCCAAACAAAAACCTTCATGTTCACATACAGACATTTGCTAAATAATAAATATATACTGAATACAAAATAATATACATTGTCCGCCAGGTTACCTACCACATATGTACATCAAGATTATCAGGTACAATTACTGACTGATGAATACCATTCAGATTAGTTGGGTTGATGATCATTCTCAGCAAAGCACTGATGCGGATTTGTTGCAAGCATGGTACTGTGTAAGGTGCTGATAAGAGTTGATCAGAGAAGCAGTGTAGCTAGTACTTTAAAAACACTCCTTAGGCACTGCTAGGCTGAGAACAGTCTTGCAACCACTACCAATCAAAACAGCCATCAGCAAACAAAGACCAGAAAAAGACAACTAAGAGGACATGGAAAAAAAGATGAAAAAAGTGTCCTGTACTGAACACAGCTCATAGTCAGTTCAATATTAAATTTATTTCAGTGCCCCATTTTCATTAAAATTTGGCATGTACAATCCATCAGCAGGAATTAGTGCCTCTGCATCATCCAGTCAGGCCAGAGGTAGTAAGCTAGTCTATTTGGCTGTTCTGCCACCTGAGCATTTTAAAACCTGTGTTCTCTTCAGCCCAGCCAAACAGCTGTGAACAAAATTGACACAAACAAATGAGCTGCTTAAACTTAAATTAAGGATTACAATTTGTACATGAAATGAGTTTGTGGTTATGGTAATGGACTTTCCAAGAAATTATGCATCCAAATGGCCACTGTCGGGCCACAGCTCACAACTGCGTGTATTGTATTGTATGTCACACTGGATGAATATAATATAAAAACAGAATTCTGTAGGTAGAACAAACAATGAAAAATGAACATATTGTTAGAATAGATGCTAGAATGAGATGGATGCAGGGAGAGAGGAAAACCTATAAACTAAAATAACGAAAGCCTAAAAGCATATTAGAAAGTAAACGTAAGAAAAAATCTCAAGTATTTATGTTCAGACGGTCTTAGATAAAGAAGCCTGGAAAAGTATCAACATGCACAAGCAAATTGAGATTTGCTCAGGTAACAAGTCATATAGAATTCAAATATAGGCAAAAGAGAACGTGAGAACCCGTGTTTGTTTCGAAGAGGTGAGGAAAGTTTTGGGTTAGTGATCTCTTCAGGAGGTACAGCTAGAACAAGGGGTTAACCTCTAGGGATTGCATAAGTTACACGGGGCAATCACTAGGGGGCGGTATCACTCACCACCAAACAAATCAGTCTCATTCAAATAAGCTTCCATTGTCTCATTGATTGCATCCACTGTAAAACAACAGAAATTAAAATGCATCAAACATTTTGTGATCAAATTAAACAGATGGTGGCTAATCAAGAAAATGTGTCTGAGAAAAAATAAAAGTGATGGAGAAATAAAAAAACAACAGAAACAAGATTCACAAAAGGGTTAAAGATGTCATCTGAAAGATTTGATAAAGATCACAGTGTGTGACCAATTTGAATCTGATTGCACTTCAGGAGCCTACATGGCCTTGGACTTTTGGTCATATCACAACAAGACCTTCAATCACTAAACCGTTTTAGGCAACAAGTGGTCAGGCTTAAGGTCCGTGCACCTCAGGGTACAAAGTTATGGGTGATTTCTGCCATATGGGACCAACTTTGTATATCTTTATTTCTGTAGCATTTCTCTGGGGGTATGTATAGTGAGGGGCATATGAGGCATTTTGGTATTTGTGTCAGTTAGTGTGTACGTGTATATATCTGTATGTATCTGAGTATGTGTATTTGTGTTTAAGTGTATGTGCTACACATTTAACCATTAAGTATAAAATGCATGTGGTTAAAACCTTATCAGTATACAAACCACATTCAAGATGTATTACAAGACTAAGTGTGAACAGGGTCTTTGTTGCACAGAGAAGTAACTTAACAACTTGTCAGTAACTTGAATGAATTGTGGGTTTTTTAAGGTTCATTGCAACCTTTTCAGGCAAAAAAAAACGACATGATTGCACACAATACAGTCCATTCAGGGCTGGTGTCATCATAATTGCAGTTATCATAGTCGTAACTGCGGAAAACTACCCCCAGCTGTTCTCCTACAGATGTACACAGCAAATCATAAGAGACTTACTGTTAAGGACGCGAACTGTGATGGGCTGCTTCTGCTGAATGGTCTGTGTGTGGGGGAAACGTGCGTAACAGATGTAGTCATTTCTGGAATCTTCTGTCACCACATTGGAAAAGTAGAGGTCTCCATTCAGGCCCTGTGAGACACGGGGACTCTGAGAAATCCTCTGGAAGTCTGGAGTACAAAGTGAGATGACAAGCAGGGAAGGACGTTAAAGACTTCATATGCTTGAACATGTACCGAGCTCACTGGAAAAGTATTTGATAAAACTGGACACAGCATTGTAAGTTACCACAGATGTTGCTGCCACATGCTTACTGTACAATGTCATAATCTACTGAGGCAAAAAAAAAAATCTGTCTTATTTTATTATTACATTTTCCACTTTGTACCGTAAAAACAGACCTTTCCAATATACCTTTTCATTTCAATACACTGCTGAGAGGGTGTCTCTCTTTATTATGTGAGAGACTAAAAGGAAAAAAGCTTACTATTGTCCATCCAGAAAACAATGGGAGGAGGAAGTCCTACAGGAGGACTGCACTGCAGCACTAGAGGCATGCCCTGCTGTATGATGATTGGCTTGATTCTCTCCTTTGACCACAGAGGTGATCCTACATGACAAGACAGAACACGGCTCTTTACAGAAGTTGATTTCATGAGGCGGGCTACCCAATACCATTTTATTTGGAGAAATGATGGAGAGAACACATGGGAATAAGCAGACTTTAAAACTGAGCACTAACAGTACGTTTATCAAAATGGCATCCTGAGGTGAATATGGTAAGAGAATTAAGGAAAGTGCATGCTCTGTTTTCAAATTCATATACCTTCCCAAATAAGCGCTTGGATGATGGCGGACATGACTTTTCACATGGACGATAAAAGAACAATATAATTTTTATGAGGTGATGCAATTACAAAAACAAAACACACTAATACGTTTGAACAAGGGAATAGTGATATGATTTTCAACATACTTGACTGACGAATGACAATGTTATTTGAGACAGCTGTCCCATGTTCGTTGCGTGCAGTACACTGGTAGACACCCTCATAAGCTTCAGCTTTCTCGCCTCCACTGATATCAATAATCAGCGTGCCAGAATGTGGCTTCATGGTGACTTTAGGGTCCCTATCAATATCATAATGTATGCCATTCCTGGTCCACGAGAAGCTGTGAGCACAAAGAGTAAGCACTTCCATTAGTGGTTTTGACAGTGGGTTAGGGGATCCAAATATCCAAATCGAAATCCATATAGGGCATTCAAATAACAAATGCTTAGATAGGAAAGTCCATTTGTGTATTGTAATCTACAAAAGACTAAAGCAACAGATGATATTATTACACTGTAAAGCATCAATAATGTTAATCTTTACTATACTAAACACATTATGCCAAAGACAATGGGCATAATAGGACTAGCACATAGGATGACATCTATTAAAATTAGAGATACAAATCATTCCAAGTTTATAAAATACATGACATAAACTCTTTTTCAAGCAAGTATAATATAGACCTTTGTAACAAGATATACTTTTATACGTTTTTTAGTACTCTTTTTTTAATTTACCACTGGATAGCCGATATACGGTTTCATTCAAATGCTGACACAATTATTCTGCAACAATTATTCTATTATTATCTACAACATTCGTATCCTAAATCTCACTACCTACATTATGTCTTTTTGGCTGTGTGCCAGTACAGGCTGATCTATTTCGAGTAAAGTTGATATTGTGCATAAATGGTAAAAGCATCAATCCCTCACCTTGGGTGAGGCTTTCCTTTAGCCTCACAGTGGATGACAACGTTTTCTCGTGGATCAACGATATAATCCTTAGGGGACTGGTGGGTTATGGTTGGAGGCTGTGGCACTACAGTAACACATACATCAAAAAAAATCAGATATCCTAGTTTGTACACTCGTCCCTGTGCAATAAACAGCAACAGCACTCATCAACTGTCAAACACACAGCACCTGAACACAGTGTCATGCAGTATAAACTTATAGTATCTATTCTAAATCTTTAAGCAAGACAAAAGCAAGCACAAAACCCAGCCAGAACATTGCTTACATAACATCACAACATATTAAGTATTTTATCTATTAACCAGTAGTGTAGTGTTGTAACTGATATATAAATGCAAAAAATAAAAATAAAGATCCCGTGCAAACTGTGTAAAATGGCTTACTAAATTAATATCTGTAACTACAAGACAATCTAAACATCTCTGCACAGTGGGTGCATGCGTAGTCATTTGCAACACAAATGCAAGCGCCAAAAGAAATGACAACATCCCAACCAAACCGTGAAAAAAAACCACACCATACACTGACTTACATCCTTCCAGAACTTTAGCTTTATTCCCCAACAGCAGAGAGAAAGATAAGAAGTGTGACAGAATATCATGTTAGTGTAGTTTGAAAGTTCCATGTCTTAAAACATTTTATTTTAAATATACTACCTAAGCTAGATTACTGTTACAACATTAAGCAGATACTTAAGTTAATATATTTAACATAGTTTTATGAAAGAATAGAGATATTCATGAGTTGCTTATTGTGATTTGAGGTACGTCTCAAGTCTTTAGTGTGTCTGAATCAGTCTATTAGGAAGATTAGTCTATTATAAAGTCTATTATTAGTAAGATTCAAACCATGGGTCTTTTGCATCCCAGCTAATACTGTCTTTTTGGTTAATTCCCAACAAATCTTTAAATACGATGTGAATGTGAATGGTGCTTGGCTTCTAAATGTAACATAATGGAAAATTAATAACAAAATTTCAACTTTTATTATGTGACCTACCAAATGAATGGCATTCATTCATTACTGGATCAGACATTCATACTATTACTAGAGCTACAGTCATATTACTGGCAGTCACTGAAGTCGGAAAAACAAGTCTGTTTGGTCAGCAAACCTACTGACGTTTACCATTCATATGTTACAAAACAAACCCACAATGTATGAACACTGAAGATGAAAACTACCCAACTTTATCTGCAGCTTGCTCTTTATCCTTTACCATTATTTATCTGTTTGAATTTTTTTTTAAATTTCTGGTCTATTTATACAACTTGGCTTCCTTCTATGCTACATAGAGTTTTAAGAGTGGAAGACTTATCTGTCACATGGAGTAAGCACACTCCGTGAATGTGAAGTCAAATATAGATTAAAAGAGGAGTATTTTATACTCAGCAAAGCAGTCAATAATTTAAAGCTGAAGTGTGTAAGGTTTCCACAGACTAGCTGAGAAGTTAGTTTAAAGGCTTGCTTTGCTTGATGTAAAGATTGTGATGGTACTCACGGTCAAGAGGAACCTCAAGTGCCATGACTGTACAACCCAGGAAAAGCACCAGCAACATAGTACAGCACTCTCGCTGTCTGTCCATCATTAGTATCGTAACCACTAGGCTCTTCACAAATGCCACGACTCTCACCTCAAGCAGGCCCACAGGTTACAATACCAATCGCCACTGCAATAAAAAAGGAGAGAAAATGCACATTAACAAATGAGTAGGGGGTGAGAATTAAGGATATATATAACATACATAAAAGGCACAAGGTAGAGACACGAGTTAGTACAATTAACTTGAGGGGATTACAGGAGGTTGGACTCACCCCCAGCATGTGTGAAATGTGTGACAACTATAAAGAATAAACAATAAAATGATATTGAGTATTTTTAGAAAGGTTTCAACCTTCCATTACTACCTGTAGGTAACTATAAATTGAGGCAAGTTTCCAATCCCCATGTTTTATTAGGCTAAATGTGAGGTCCCATATCGTATGCAAATAAGACAACTAATCACTAGTTAAAGTTTTATAGGAAACAAAAGATAGGGTGTTTCTGTATATGAGACTGCTCACAAAAATTAGGGTATATTTCAAAATGAAATATCACATTTTTAAAATCCCCCTATTTTTTTGTGAGCAGTGTCCATGCACTCTATTCACACTTAACACGTAGTAGTGCACTGAAGTTATGCCAGCAGAGAGAAACTAAAAGAGTAATTATGCATCACTAGCATCACTAAGATGGATTCAAAATCCCATTCTTCCTCTAGAATACGTTACACTACATCCAAACGGATGTTAGATTGCAGCTGCCAATCACTTACCGGCTTCTAAAACATTTTCAGTGTTGCCAGGCAGTAGGTACGTTGCATTATGCCATTAAACAACCAAAGGCTAACTCAGTTGACCTTGCCAATTCAGGCTTTCTTCAACATTCAACTGGTACTAATGCCAAAACAAGGAGATGGGGGATGGAAATAAGGGGACATAAGAAGTGGAGTGTGCCTAGATGTAGGCATATTAAAGGAAATACAGTCTCAGCAGTCAAGGCTCTTTGGCTACTGTTCTGGTTATTACTCTTTCAGCCAAACGTTTAGCTTTTTAGTGCGGTTTCCAGTTTAAAAGTTGGACAGTGACTATTTCTACACATTATATTAGATCTTCTATCTTAATGTCCACACATTTGTGCCACATGTCACTGTTAAGTAGGGTGTATGGTCCCAAGACTGCCAAAACACACTGACGGTGATGGGACATCGTCAGGATCAGATTGTCCAGCAGTACTTGTGGGATCCTCGTCGCATTTATCTTGAAATAACCCCTAATTTATGTGAGCAGTGTATTTGTAAATAGCTTCAGAAAGTAGTTCTTGACGAACACGAAAGTGGAAGGTTTACAGAAAATTATTCGTATTTAGCTGTTTACCACAAACGTTTGCCACTGTTTGCTGAATTTAAACACACCTCACATTTCAATAGCTGTTACTGTACAATAACTGTTGCAATAACATTTATCTATGTTTTATTATTAGCCGTGAGGTTCATTAAGACAGTGAAGTTTGACTATAATATTCCTCTTTATTGGTTTCATTGTAAGTTGGAAAAAGCATAATATAACCTTAGACTAAATGCAAGTGCTGATTACTGCTGGATGAAAACTGCACTGACGTTATCACTGATCTTCATGTAGAGTCTCATCTCCCTAATCATTTCTTTAGAAATTCAGGGACGCATTCACTAAGAAGTGAAGCACAGAGACACAGAATAATATCTAAACATGTTTCACAAATGAATTATGAGCAGCATGGTGGCTCGGTGGGTAGCACCACTGCCGTACAGCAAGAAGGTCCCGGATTCAATCACAGGGTCGAGCGGACTGGGTCCTTTCTATGTGGAATCTGCATGTCCTCCCTGTGTCTGCGTGGGTTTACTCCAGGTACTCCGGTTTCATCCCACAGTCCAAAAACATGTTTGTTAGGTTAAGTGATTACTCTATTAGCACTGCCTTGTGTGTGTATGTATATATATATATATATATATATATATATATATACACACACTCGTCTTGAGATGGATATAGATCATCAAACTATCAGGGTCCCACACCTAATGGAATGTCAAAAACTCACCGTCACAGCTAGGTTTTATTTACCATTTCTTGCAGTGTAATGCTACAGTGCTGGAACAGGCAATTGCCTGTTCTTAATATACAGGGTCTGGTAGCACAAGAGGTAATATACCAAGCAGGGGTGTTTGTCTCAAGGTAATTTACCACTCCAGGGCATCCTAAATTTGCAATTGCAGGTCTCATTGTCCCCAGGGATGTAATGTATTTGTTGGTGGTGGCTAATTTCACACTAACCCCACAAACACACCGGATTGTTGCTGGAAGGCATGATTTCACACTGTGTAAATATCATCCGACCTTAGGCACTGAATCATAGGCTAGCATACCCAAGCAAACAGCAGTTTGGCACCACGGGAAATTATGAGCACATTTTCACAGCTGAGTCACCTATAGCAGAAAATTAAGCATTTATTCCTCTTTCACACCCTAATAGATATACCCTTCGTGTCATATGTGTCCTGGACTCAGGAAGAATGCAGATAAAGCTTAAGACAAATATTAAGACAGATAGACTACTTATGCAGGTCTATGTAACCAAATGTTATTCAAAACACAGAGGAAAGTGTGAAAGAAAAGTGGAAAGCTGTTAGTTCTCATGTGTGGTCATCAATGTATTTCCCTCTTTCTGTTATATACCAAGCAGAAAAGAAGGAATTTGTAACAAAAACTAAATTAAAGATGTAGATATCACCAAATAGGATTACCTGGTTGTGAAATGCATAAAAAATGAATCATATAATTATGAAATACTAATATGTAAGTTCAGATTTAAGAAGAAAAGATAATAATTGAGGTTCATCTGATCACAGAATCATTCCAGCATGTCTTTTTAATTTTATCTATTTATAAAAGTCAAGCCAATATCACAGAGGTGTTACGTTGGGTTAAACTGTAGAACACACATCACATCACACCTTGAGACAGATGAAGTACAGCAGAGAAGGACCACACCGGGGTGCCACTTATGTCAGAACAGGCAACTGAGATTACAATTCACACAGGCTCACAAAAAATGGACAACAGAAGATTGGAAAAACGTTGCTTGGTCTGATGAGTCTTAATTTCTGCTGTGACATTCGGATGGTAGCAGCAAGATTTGATATAAACAACAAGAAAAGATGAAACCATCATTTAGGCACCACAGGCTTCCTGAGTATTGTAGCTGACCCGGTATATCCCTTTATGTGCACCCAGCAGGACAAAGTTCAGATAATCTCTAACTGTTTTTTTGTAATATTAAAAACCCCATACTAGCAAGGTGTACCTAATAAAGTGGATGGTGAGTATATGTACTGTACTGTAACTGCAAAATACAAATGTGTAATGCTAGATGTTTGGATTTGGCAGTTTTACCACAGTAGATATGGCAGATTAATCTGTTTAAAGAAATATTTAGAATAGCTTTGCAATATGCAGTATGTTTTTGTTCGATAGGGAGAAATGGAGGAAAAGAGAGAGATTATATAGATCTTTCCAGCGAAATAAAGATACACAAGGGTTTGGCGTACAAAAATGTATCAATATATAAACAGAACATACATGTATGAGGTAGAGCATATACTGTGACCAAGTTCACAATTAGTGCAGCACCATACACAAGTGAAACTCGAATTTGTGGATAAGAGAAACTACACACCCTTACACAAGCTTTACAATCCACTGAAGAAAATTTCTCACAACAGAAAGAAAATACTAAACTGCAATTAAACATCTGTACAATAATTATATTATTAACTGTTCAATAACCAAAATCAAAATTTACCATATAATAATAGATGGTCTCTGTAATAGAGGAGCTGATCTGTACATCTCGTCTCTGCTCTCATTCGTTTCTGCACTTAGAATAAAACCAATAATCTTAATTAGCTCATTAGCATTTCCTCACACAAGGTCCACAGTGGGCCTCTCTACATCCCAGCACTATTTAGATTAGTGCACATGTCAGGGGCACATGGTTCGACGCATTCAATGAAGCAAAGAATCATTACTGCACAGTCCTCCAATTCTGAAACCAGCAAGGGTCATGTTCAATCAGGATAACTATAATCAAGATTGCTGTCACATGTATTGAATCCCTCTGACTCTGATTACGAGCATCACAGCAACATTACCTTGCTGTAACAATAACCTTAAAATTTAATTTCTTTATACAGAAAATGTAAGAAATGAGCTTTATTTCATACGAGTGCTGCATGAAATAACTTTACCTTACTAAATAACTTCGTTTAATGCTGGATTTGTATTCATAGCACATTCATTATCAATTTGGCATTTGTGCACTTACAAATAGACTACACAAACTAAGTTTAACAAAATAGGTTGAATGGCTTGACTCTATAATGGTGTATGATCTAAGACACTACAATTATTAAAGGGGCATTTCCCCTTGTCCATAACACATTCCACCAAAAGTAGGGAAGTTTTGTATATATA
>JAUZST010007858.1:0-13903 GCA_034779995.1 Parotocinclus haroldoi | reverse complement strand
TTTTCCTCAGAATTGAGTGATTCCATATTTTTTCCCCTGTGCTTGGTCAATAAAAGTAACATTCACTGACTTCCACAGTGTTTTCTCTTCATTTCTTTGAGTGTTCCTGAAAGCCAACAAGTTGCACTTTGGAATTACCTTATTATTGTTTCATGTTTTTGATCTGAATCTGTTCTACTGAATGAAATGTCTGAATGAGTGCTCATCCAAGACTGGTGATTCCATACTTTTGCCAGGGGTTGTACTTTACTGATAAAAATCGGGAAGAAAAATACAGTTAAAAATATATTTTGAAAAAGAGAGCTGAGCTGCCATGTCAGTGTGCACCACCTCCACCCCCAATGTTTTTCCAATACAAAATTGCATACTACAGCCATTTTAAAAGAGCTTAAAGTATGATTTGGTTGTTTACTGAATATTTCAACTAAAATCATCCTTTTGGATGCAGCAGGAAATGAAAAGATACTGAACATTACTGAAAAGATTCCTTTATTCAATCTGAAGACTAACAATTCAAAATAGTGTACCTCTTTAGAACCGTTATGAAAAGAAATTAGGAGTCTCAAAGGACAGGATATGATTATGTGATTATGATCACACCCTCTGTTGTTGGGGTAATAAGCAAGAATGCATAATCCAATGATTCACGTCAATCCCCAATATCTGCACTGTTGAAGTTTCTCAGCTATTATTTAACTGTTGTACATAGTTAATTTCACACTTTGTCGTATTTACTACTGTAGTGCCACAGCTTACTGACCTGTGTCACTCCCAATTAAATACTGTTCCTCTAGCTCTATCTGCATGCTGTCCAGTCACTGAAGACTGCACCAAAACTGTGCAGGAGGAGCAGACACACTCACACAATAAGATTATTCCAAAATAAACTGCCTAAGTATGTAAAGTCAGATACAAACTACATATTGTTTTAATGCAATATGCTCATGTTCAGCATTTGTGGTTACTGAAGTGCAAAAATACTGTACTTGTATTACAACCATCAACTGCCTTCACAAGAAGGGTGGTAAAGAAAATTAATAAATGTTGGTGCTGCTTGTAGTGCGTTACCCATCACACGCGCCATGGAACTGTAATGTTGCCAAAGTTAAAGTACTGGACCACGGACGAGAAGCTGATTAGGGTTCACTTTGTTTGTTTAACTTCAAGCCAGCATTGATGGCTATTCGCTATAGGAGCAAGGTTATACCATTAGTAGTCAAAACATTCATACTGGGCCAATTTAGGGCAACCCACATGGACATGCAAACTCTAAGCCCAATCACAGAGCTTGCCACTATGCTCCCCTTTCAAGGTTCAAACACCCCACAGCCAATCTACCATTCTTCAGGATACATTAAACACTGCATACTAGAGCACTTCTATTTGATGTGTATTGCGTGTAACTGTAGACAAGTTGTAGGAAAACTTAAGATCCCCCCCCAAAAATTTACAACGTATTTGCAGACATTAAAGAAAAAGGACAATCTGCATTTAAAAGTTACACATTCTTCATTTATGAAACAAGTAAACAAATCCCTGGACAAAGTACTGCTGCAGCAGAAATTTCTTCTCACATTATAGGACCTTATCAAAATTCAACAATGAACTAGAAATCATTTACAAATTTAATCGTTTAATATTTTAGCCATGCAGGACACACACAAAGGTTTGCTCATGACTCTGTGTTTACCTTGTCAATGGTAAGCATGTAGAAGTGAGTGATGTCATTCTCCTGGGCATATTTGATCCTGGCTCTGCACTCCTCTTCATCGATCAACTCTCCTACATACTCATTTACAAACTCTCCCTATATCACACAGATGAAAACCAAATATTTAACTTTTTGGCATGCCTATCCAAACCACATACACCTGGATGTGCTTAATACACAAAATTAGGGGATACTCCAAAATAAATCTCCCATAATTAAACATCATCTAATGTTAGTGAGCAGTGTAGTAGGTTCACTTAAATACAATGTGTAGACAAACATTTGTCGACACCCATTCTAATGACTGAGCTCTGTAAATTCATGGCATGCCCATACAAAGAAAATGCAACTATATGAAAAGGTGACTCACTTTTAACACATTAATAATGCATTAACTAATTAAGGGTAATGTTAATTTTGACATGACATGGATCGTTTGCGCATGTTCTCCCCTGACGTTTTACATGTTTTCCGAACTCCCATTTCAAAATAAACAGCAGTTTAAAAAAAAAAAAAAAAAAAACTCAAACCTTCATAAATCAGCTGTCTGATATCCGTTCAGAAGCTTTTACAATAAATGTATTACATTGAATAACACGTTCTATTATTAGCTCTTAACATCTTGCTTACCTTCTTGATGTCTCGGAGGGAAATCAGGCCCCAGCCTTTGCCTGCTGTGCGAATGATCTTGGTTTCGGGGTAAAGGCGCTTGGTGAAGTCCTGATTCATGCAGCGTTCTCCTGCTGGACACACCTGAGGGTGACACTCGTACAGCAGCATGCGGTTAAGGCACTCTGACTCAAAGCTGCAGGGTCGCTCATCACTTGGTTTACAGTTGCACTTCGGGATCTCAGAGACATCAGCTGTGTAGATTTGCACATGTCCAAAAGGTTTGTTGGTCTGCAAAGCACAGATCAGCATAATATTAACTCATACACTTGCTAACCATTGTGTAAACTACCCCTGAAATCAAAAAGAGAATAAATTCCCGTTTTGTGGATATGCTACAACATTACATCACCCAAATTGCAAACTGCATAACAAGTAGTGCACGTAATTTAGATTAGTGAGTAGGTGTAAACTAATGTAAACCCACTCTAGTTGTATACAACACAATTGGGCATTGGGACACATGAAAATGTAGTTACCACACAGTTGCCACACAGTGGTAAAAATGGCCTTGTCCCAACTTTTGGATTTGTTGACACCATGAAATTTGGAAACAATATATTTTCCCCTTAAAATGATACATTCTCTCAGTTTAAACTTTTGATCTGTGATTTGTTCTATTCTGAATAAAATATTAGATGTTGGCACCTCCACATCATTGCATACAGTTTTTATTCACAATTTGTTTAGTGTCCCAAGTTTTTTGGAATCCGGTTTGTATGTTTTTATTTATGTTTTACACGTCCCAACTTCACTGAAATTGGGGTTATACAATCTAAGCAGTTGTAGGTATAGAGGCTTGTTCAAAGGCCAAACAGTAAAAGTTGGGCAGTGCTAGGACTGAAACTTGTTAGTAGTCCAGGATCTTAATTCACCACTGCCCTATTGTACCAAAGAAATTTTGGCAAGGTACAAATACAGTGGTGCTTAGTTGCTCAGTTCTTAACCACCTTGAAACTTTTGCATTTTTACTAGAAAAATTGGTCTTGGTTCTCGTCATTTGCTTGGTACTCAGTGTACTTGCTTAAATATAAGTCAAGCTGATCAAAACTGTTGTGTTTTGTTTTGACTTCTCTCTTTCAATCCAATACTCTAAATTACATGAGATTTGTCAGGTTTTTTTTAAATACGCTATGTGTTGTAGGCAATGATTTTGGGCAAATATAGATTAATTACATTAGTCTAATTGGCTCCACTGTAATAGCATCGACTATATCAAACTCACTGGTTCATGATACATTTAACTTATAATGGATTCATCATAATGTAATGCATATAATGCCTTGTACTGTGCACTGGAACAGATTAATTCATTTTACATTATTTCTTATGGACAAAATGTGTTTGGTACTTGTCCAGCCTTGTAGAACGAATTACACTGTAATAACAATAAATAAAAATATAATAGCTGATAAACATATGTAAAATGAATACTATTAAAACTTTTGTTGCTAGCCATCACAAGAAAAAAAAACAAAAAACAAACCTGTTTAACACATTTCCTCTCTGCAGCCGAGCGTGCAAGTGCCATGCGCACTGTATAGAGCAGTAAATCTGGTAATCTCAGCAACTCCATCCCAGACCCCACCAATGCAGCAGCAATAACATAATTCACAAAGAAAGCACCTTGATCTGGCAAAAACACACACCTGCAGCAGAGCAGAACCAGCTAATTACACTGGGCAACAAAAGTTTTGGTTTTGCTCAACAGACATAAGTTTTATGTTGAATTTGAAACTGGTTACTGGGTTATACTCATTGAAAAACTCACAAAGTAGTTCAAATGTAACAATGATTTATGTACATGATTAGAATATTAGAACAAAAGGATTTATTGGGGAAACTCTACAATTGAAATGAGGCTTAAGTACCCTGTCATGCCACCTCTAGCCTGGATACTAGATGATATAAGGGTGGGCACTGGAGGCAAACAAGTCATGTATGGTATCCTGTGGCTCAACTGCCCACTGGTGTTGCAACTGAACCTGTAGATACTGTGCACTTGTAGGCTGTAAAAGCTGATGTCCCAGCTGATCCCATAAATGCTTAATTGGTAATAAATTAGTATAGTGGTATATTTCTTCATAATACAACTTGTGACTCCTTGAAGATTCCACTACCAACAGTGCATAGTAAAGCAAATAAATTATCATGTATAGAAAGATGCTTTCAAACGTCTCTACGACAAAGTTGTGGAAAAGAGGATACAAAAACATTATGGAGCCTGTTCAGTACAGTACTGTTCTTATTAAAATGTGAAAGTGGTAGTTTCACAAAAGACTGTAAAATTAACACAGTGAAACTACCAAGAGGAAAGAAGCAACTTGATATCACTTGCAAATTTTGTGGCTGAAACTGGTTGATCTGTTGTGACAATGGTCTCACAAGTTTTACAGAAAGACAAATGAAAAGCTTCTTGTGATAATGTGTCATATTAAATTACATATATTTTGACTTTTGAGTCCATGTAGAAAATGGTTTTATAGTCAAATGAGGCCAAGTTGAAAGTTTTTGGGCTAAAACTGAAGTACTATTTGGTAAAAACTAAGAACACTAGCCAAAATTCACCAAAGCTACTGTTTTTCATGGTGGTGGCAAAAGTGGTGGTTGTGGGTCATTTTACCTCTGCAGCAAATTTACAACTAATAAGAATTTAAGGCAAAACAGATGCTGTCAAATAAATACAAATTCTTGATAAAACCCTGCAATCTTCCAGTATGACAAAGACCATAAATAACAATGCCGTAGCTTAAGAAAAGGCAATGTTCTTGTGTGTGCTTGAAGTGAGTAGTTAATTTCCACAAAATTTTAATTAACCTCAACTATTTTCTAAAGATTAACAAACAGTATTCCCCAGTCTAGGTGTGGTAAAGCTGGCAGACATATTTAAAACAGACATTTCGTAGGCAAATATTTGAGGTCAAAGGGTTAATCAACTGCCCAAACAATTAAATACATTTTAAATTAATTATAAATAAATCTTGGCACTGTTGTTTAACTGCTAGAATACAAAAAATGACTGTTTTGAAAGGTTTGAAATATAGTACGATGGCTTTGCACTATACATGCATGAATATATGATGTAAAAACCTGATGAGCAAAAACGCAACTTACTCAAATCTCAGGTTTCGTTCTGACCGAGAGTCGAACAGCCATTGGAAAAACACATCCAAACTGTAGATTGAGAAGCAATTAGATTTAATAATAGTAATAATGTTAATAAATTATTAGTAAAGGTTAAATTAGGGATAAGTATTAGATATAGAATAATCTATTAGGCTAAATATTAATGAAGAGTTTTATTATTCATAGTAATAATTTTCACAAATCCATCTAATAATAAATGAAGATAATGGAGTGTTATTAACACATTAATCTGCAAAGGTGGTGAATAATTACCTGGTCAGGCCCAGTGATGGCAGGATGAGCACCATAAAAAGCAAAAAGATATATAGCTTGTACATCATACTCATATTCTCACTTGACCTGCACACAATTTGTATATTATGTATTTATGTATTGACAATAACATTTATTGGTGTGTGTGTTTATATTCATGTATACTTGGTCCAATGGGCCTCCAGCAATGTAGAATAGTAGACTATGGTGGGCAACAGTGCAGTGAAGGACCATAACAGGAGAGTTGGGAAGAACTGACTGATGATAGCGCTCTGGAGGACGAAAAACATTAGATGAAATGCTTTATCAGTTAGAGGTTTAGACATGCATGATTATATATACACTTTTTTTCCAGATTGGACTGTGGTTGATTAATCCGTTTAAGAAGTACAGTTGTTTGTCTCTTACTATTTTAATACAAATAGTGTCTCATGACTTGTATGACCATCAGGCTACATTTTTGAATAATTAATCTATAAATCCTGGTGATGCTAAAGGGTTCCCTTTTTCTTTCTTGGAAATGTGCTATTTCATAGTTTTGAATTAAACAATATTGGAAACCAGTATAGCATAGACAATCTAATACAAGTTTGGAAAGTACAACAAGGAAATGCAAAAATTACATTTACAAAACAACAACTAAATTTTTTGCAAGGTGGCTGTGGCAAACAAGCTTGGGTTTTACAGCGTTAATATCAAATCTTGTACATTATGTGGTAAGAGTTTAAGGATGTGAGCTATAGCAACTGTTGAGATGCATACATTTAAGTGGTAGATGGGTTTTGTGACATTAAATTTGTCTATGGTAGAGATGATAATAGAGGGAGTGGTGAGGAAGAAGAGCAGGATGAAGAGAAGCACATTAAGCAGCAGAACCCGAGACCACCACCGCAGGCCTTGCACTGACAGATTCTCCCTGGGAGATAAAATAACATGAATACATTAAATATCAGAATGCCATATGAAATTAACACAGTAAACTGTATAACATTTTAAGAAAAGCAGTTAACGCATGATTTACCAGTAGATGTTTTTTGGATGGGATGCATATGTGACTTTCCATTTTTTTACTTTTAGCTGTTCACTATAGGATGACAGCTGAGGCTCTCTACCGCAACATGTTAGTCCTCCCACCACACGTCTTGGCAATTCTCCAGACCCATTTCCACATTCAAGAGCATTAAAGTCCTTTAGAATGCTGTTCAGGCACAGCAGCAGGCACCATTTAGACAGAAGAATTAATATGTGAATAAATACCATTTCATCTGTTACTATTGTGCATATTTAGATATTGTAGAAATTCTGAAATTAAGCACAATTCACAAAAGAACATACCAGACTGACTGATTTAACATTATTGATCATGTGTTAAGATTCTCCATGTATGGAATTTGAAATTTGTGGATAAATCATTTTGATCACAGCATTGTGCAGAAATATTAAAAACAAGTTATAAAACGAATGCTTACTATGCTGCCATGTACTCAGTCTGGAGGGTGACGAAGGCCATTCCCAGTGAATGTTGCTCATTATTTGTATGCTTCATCAGTTCCTCCTCAAGTGTGGCCACTTGAGAACTGTAGTATTCAATAGCATCAACCTATATATGTATAAACACACATGCAGTCTCATCATGTTTAATCAAAAGGCTAACCCTGTCATCTCCTAATAACAACAAAAAACAAATTCCGTGACACTATTCGTAACATAATGGGTTAAAAATTTTTGCCCTGTATTATACAGCTTAACACTTTGTGATAGAACAATTCAGTTAGTGGGCACTGTAAATGCAGCCTATTAAAGTCTCTATTTAAGTTTTAAATTAACAATCAGTTGGTTGATGTGGTACATCACATGGCATAATAAGACTAATGCACAAGTAAAGACCTAAATTATTTGCGCCTTGAAATATACTAAATAAATAATACATTTGTTAAAAAAACACTTTAAAATACTTTATGAAAACATGACTTTGATCTTTCTTTGTTATACTGTATATTAACCTCGTGCATTACCTAACCAATCACTCTAATTAAGATTGAACTACTTAAAGAAACTACTATAAAGAAAAGAAAATATTGAATCTCAATTAAATACTAACAATCGATTGGTAAAAGGATATGGACAGTAGAATTCTAGAACTGAAGTCCAGTAACAATTATTGAATATGACTTGGTCTCAAACTCTATGATCAAGTTTTATATTCAGTTCTCATGGGATAGAGATAGTCAAGAGTCATGAAACTGAATGTTTTTGATATTACTCACAAAGCATATTTCTTTTTCTAGTGCCACTGTGTAATAGCTAATCCATTATTTTCTGAAATATACAACCTCCAAGTGATAGTGAGAACCCAATGTGCAGGTTTACAGTAGTGATCACTAGATAAAAATAAACAAATGATATAAATGAAACAAAAATATTTAAGGTGACTTATTGAAAAAAAAATCCTGTGAAACTTTGCCTTCAGTCTGTTGTTCAGTTCCACACATTAGCTTGGATCTTAGCCCATTCCTTCAGACAAAACAACATCAACTCTAGAATGTTGGTGGGTTTCCCCAGACACTGCTACATCCACAACATTTCAAATGGTTTAAGATCAGAACTGTGATTCTAAAACATTAACTGTAGTCTTCTTTATCCATTGTGTGATTAAGGTTATCATCTTGCTGGTTGACCCACATTTGTGATATTAATTTCAAACACAGATGTCCTGATATTTTTATTTAAAAAATGCTCCGTCAATTAAAGCAAGCTGTCGTGCCCAGCTGCAACAAGACAGACCCAAAAAATAAAGTAAATAGTATAAAAATATATACTTATAAATAAAGTATATAGGTTTTCCTAATTTCTTTAATTGGGCTCTCTACCTTTAGAGCTTATGCAGTCCATCTTTTTCTCTACACATTTTGTTTGTCCTCTTAAAAATTTCTCTAATGGCCAGCACAGATCAGGGACTTGTTGGATCATTCTCAGCACTGCATTAATACTGAAGTGGTGGTAGTGGTGTGCTAGCGTGTGTTGCACTTTCATGGTTGGATCAGAGACGGCAGTGCCGTTCGAATTTTAAAACACCTCAATAACACCAGGACAACAAACAAACACATCAGTGTCACTGTTATACTGAGAATAATCCACCACTCAAATAGTACCTGATCTGTGCTGGTCCTGACCGTTAGAGAACTTTAAAGGGAACAAAGAAAGTATGTAGAGAAGCAGAATGACTACTGTCTTTAATTGTAGAACTATAAATAATAACCAGAATATATACTGAACAATGTAGAATGCATTAAACTACACTCCTCACATAGCTAATAGATACTACATAGTACACATTACCCTTTTACATCCTAAGCACGTGCAGCAGGCCCAAAGATGCCCACATGGCTGCGGGCTGATCACTTCCTGTCGGCCCTGGCACTCAAGGATCTTGCGATAATACAGCAGGTTTTTCTCTGCTCGCCTCCTGTATTAGATATATAGAACTTAATTAAACCCAATTCAGTCATTCAAATCTTAAGTATTCCACTACTGTCTAAATGAAATAAGAACAAGTTAACAGTTTACAAAATTAAACTGTCATAGAAGCTGTAAAAAAGATTGTAAGCTTTAAAGCAATGTTATGAGAACAATATGTATATAATATTTGCTGCTATAAATTTTTAATCTCATTCATTTCAACTGTATGTGGAAAAATAGGCTTATATTAAAAAGAAGTGGCAATGCTCCAGCAATAACAAAGTACAAAACACTGACAGTTAATGTTGCAAAATATCAGTCTGGTGATGACCTGATGACAAACTTCCTCTGTGTTTGTACAGAAAGTAACAATTGCCACATTGCTAAAGTCTCTCAGTCGTGCCATTTTTCTTCTTTACAACATAAGAACACACTCTACTGGTCTTCATCAACAAAATCCAGTCCCAACAGAGTGCAGTAACTCCCTCCATCAATGTGCCTCCCACTGAGGACTGATTTTAAAATCTATTTTGTTGCTTATTTTATTACTGACTTAAATATTATTATTTATTTAAATTTTATTATTTACTTAATTTTACTATTACCTTAATATACTTTTAAGTATTTACTTAATTAACATCTAGGCCACCCATGGAGGGTGGGTCTCATTTTGAGTCTTCATTCTCCCAAGGTTTCTTCCTCCTACTTTCAGGAAGTTTTCCTTTCCACTGTCGCCCTAGGTTTGCTCAATTTGTGATTGGCCTTTTAAGATAATATCAGATTGTAAAGCTGCTTTAAGACGATGCTCCGATGTAAAAGCGCTATATAAAAATTTTTTGTACTGAATTGAATTGAAGAAGGACTCATCCATTTCTTTCCACGGACGCAACACAGATATTGGTTCAGTTCCTTGTCATCTCAAGACTGCCCTACTGTAACTTTCTCTTAATGGATCTACCTCTGAGCACTATCTGATCCTTACAGCTGATCCATAATTCAGCTGCAAGACTTGTGTTCAATAGTCCCAAGTTCACACACACTACACCACTACTGTGCTCTCTCCACTGGCTTAATGTAGCTGCTCACATCAGATTTAAAACACTGATGCTTGCTTACAAAGCTAAAACTGGAACTGCACCCTCCTGCCTTGCAGTACACCATCACACTCCGCACTGCACCTCGTAGATTCCGGTCTTCTAGCACTGCTCGCCGCCCCCACCCCACACCCCAGCGGACGAGGAAGGCATTCATCTAAACTCTTCTCTGTTTTGGCTCCCAAGTGGTGGAATGAACCCTCCATGGTTTCCCTATTCTGCACTTACCTCACCTAACTGCCCACTCTTCTATACATTATATTTAAAAAAAACCACACAACTATAACAGATTCATAGGTGTATTCCTGTTTAAATTCCTATTTATTAGGAACAGATTATGTTACTGATGTATTAAAGCACATCTGTAAGTCGAAAAATTTAATGAAATCCTAGGTTAAGGCCAAAAGTGTTTATTGCTGATTCATGATTTTATTTCTAAACCTATTCTAAAAATTATATCAATTTCTAAAATTTTCTCACAATATACACATTTCAATTTTTTTCTTACTTTTCTATTGTTAAGTAGATCAACTTCGTCACATCA
This sequence comes from Parotocinclus haroldoi, assembly GCA_034779995.1. Classification (NCBI taxonomy): domain Eukaryota; kingdom Metazoa; phylum Chordata; class Actinopteri; order Siluriformes; family Loricariidae; genus Parotocinclus; species Parotocinclus haroldoi. The sequence continues at coordinate 3,027 of JAUZST010007858.1, read as the reverse complement.
TAACCCATACGAACATCGAGCACATGGCAGTTGGGGTATGCCTCCCTGCAAGAGGTGTACAACAAAGAAGAAGTCACTTAAACACACTGCATTTATCTAAAAAAATATGAAAATGACTTGCATTTACTTGTGTCACATTGGATGGAACAAACCTCAAAAAAACTATTTACTACTTGCCAAGTGTTTTTTTTTCCACTTACGTGAAATGAATCTTTAAATGGTCTTCCTTAGCTGTGAGAGGTATGGAACACACAAAGAGAGTGGTTCTGGCCTGGGGAAATACAATTGTGTATCTATATATGTATACCCACAATGCTGTGCAAAGGTTTTAAGCACATAACAGAATGTGTGGTTATTTTATGAATTCTGCATTAGTGGATCAGTGGGAAACAATACATTTCAGATACATTAATGATTCTTTGGCATAATAACTTTTCAACAGCTATTCAAATGTTGGATGACATTCAACAAAATCAGATTTAACAGGCTTAAATTTGCTGCAAAGTCAAAGCCTCTTGAACGGCTAAATGCTGCAGTTATTTTTTCAGGTTGTCTTTCTGTGCATTAGTTATCTTTTTGCATATTCAGTACATCTAAATTATACTTCTGTAATGTTCATTGCTGTAATTATATAATGTTATACCTATAAGACAATAGACAGTGTTTTGCTAAATAATCGAACATGACTGGAGAAAACGGGTGTGCTTTTTGTGTTCAGCAAACTGAAATACATAAAGATATGTTATTTTGTAGTCAGGAAAACTGCTGTAAACCTGTGTAATTGATGATTTTCTAAAAGCTAAGGGTGGTCACATTAAATATTGGTTAGATTTAGGTTTTAGCCATTTGTCCATGTTTATATTTTAAATCTAAATTATGATGGTTTCCAATAATACAGTAATACAGAAGAAGATTTGCAATGAAAATTTAAATAAAAAACATATACATACAATGCATATACCATAAATTATACCTTTATTACATGCAGAAAGAACAATTTCTTCTTTACGTTTAAGTGTAGTTAACCTTTAGTATCATACAATTAAAGTTATGAACAAGTTGTCCATAAAATATTATTTTTTACTACTTATTTATAAATCTCTATAAAATATGCTTATAAGTACACACAGACACACACAGACAAATTATATAAGTACTTAATACATACACATAATACACACGTGCACATGTGTTACAGTTTTAAGTGTGGACTCACTGTCTCCTGTTTAGTGGCCTTCATAAGTGAAGTGTGATGCCTCAGGAGTGCCAATGTGAGGAGGAGGTACAGAACTGCAAACACTGTATGCAGCCAAAGCAGTTTATTCCTACGCAAAGATAATATGACTCTTTTATTTAAAAAATATGGTATGGATCTATAAATCTTTTTCAGGCAGCAGGTGGATACACATTTGAAAGAGACCAGCATACCTTGACCCTATTGTATACACAAACCACTCAGAAAGGCAGATACTAGTAGTGTAGCATCCTGCAAATTGTTGACCTTTTGTGCAGCACTTAAAATGTACGTTATTATGACGTATGAATGTAACACATTAGTAAAATTACACAAATTGCTTTCTACACATAATACTGTTAAACGTAGTATCATCCTTTCTTTTAAAGATGTGGAGAAATAGGTTCATGCATTTATAACCTTAATGTTGGGTTACTGTAATGCTTTACTTGCTGGATGCTCTAGTAAATCTATAAATAAACTGCAGCTCAACTAGAACTAGTAAATTTTATCATACCAGTCCTGTTCTGTCGTCTCTACACTGGTAACCAGTTAAATTCTACGTTGATTATGAAATACTTCTTGTACGGTCTGGCCCCACATTATCGGAAATTCTTGCAATCCAGCCTACTTCTTTGGCAAGGTGCAGGACTTTTTAAAATAAAAAAAAAGTCACAGTAGGGGGAAAAGATATCTCAGCCATGGCCTCAACTATGAAATAAACTCCCCAATTTGGTTCAAGAGAGCAGTAACTCTCTCCATCCTTCGTTGTCAAAAGACGATGTGCCTCCAAGGACTTTCTCACTGAGGACTTGAGATCCTAAAGTGGCTGTGTATCGGGCAAATAATTCAATTCATTCAATTGAATTATTGAATTATTCAATTCAATTCTATTCAATATTTTATTTATATGTTATTATTTACTTAGTATTATTACTACTACAAACGAAATTTCATACAATTAACTAAGCCCCCAAAGAAGATGGGTCCCTTTTCGAGTCCTTACAATGATTAGGGAGTTTTCCTTGCTACTGTCACCCTAGGTTTACTCAAATTGGGATTGGCCTTATAAGATAACATAATATTGTACAGCTGCTTTGAGACATTGTTCCATTGTAAAAGCACTATATAAATAAATCCGATTTGACTTGACAAACTGCCCTGCTAACTAGCAGAAGTTTATTTTTACTTCTCACACACACACACAAGATGTTTTCTTAGTGCATAACCTATTACAATGATTGCATTTGTATGCATGACATTAATATTTGCATATTTCCCCAGTAATTTGACTATTCCAGTAACACTACTATCACTGATTATTTTAATAGTACAAATTTGTAGATACTATGTGGTTTGGAATAAAAAAATTGATTCCAATATTCCCTACTTTTACCCAACGTTAACATAAATATAGTACATACAGTATATATTGCATGTAAATAATATGCTAAACACAGAAGACTTTGTATTTCTAACAGAGAACACACACAGAAACCTAATTTTAACATACCTAATTTTAAATAAAATCTAGTTGTAGTTTTACATAATCGTTCTCTTTTTCCTACTCGGTTAATCCAAATCAAGGTTGCAGGGAGCCAGGTGTTAACTGGCAGTATAGAATTCAAGTACAGTGTTGGAACCAACAGCAGACAAATTGAAAATCGCAAGGTACAGGTACATGTACATGTACATGCACAGGCACAGGCACAGGCACAGGCACGCACGCGCACACACACACACACACACACACACACACACACACACACACACACACACACACACACACACAC
>JAUZST010007857.1:0-13905 GCA_034779995.1 Parotocinclus haroldoi | reverse complement strand
ACATCAGCTCTGAGGGAAAAGAGAAAATGTAGTTATTACTGGGTTTGGAACACAGAGGCTATTATCCAATACTGATGGAAACAATAACTGAAATCAGTCACTTCCTATAACCATTAACAAGCTTCTTGCACCTCTCAACTGGATTCACTCTTCTTTTGCAAACTGATCCAGTTCTCTTATCTTTGAATGGTGCCTTCTCCAAACAGCAATTTTAAGATGGGACTTAGATCCGGACTCATTGCTGGCCACTTTAAAACTCTCCACAGCTTTGTTTCCATACATTTCTCAATAATTTTGTTGTATGCTTGTTGTCATTGTCCTGATTGAAGACTCATGACCTCAAGCCCAGCTTTCTGACACTGGGCACTACATTGCGACCCAAAATCCTTTGGTAATCTTCAGATTTCATGATCCCTTGCAAACAGTCAAGGCACCCAGTGCCAGAGGCAGCAAAACAACCCCAAAACATCTTTGAACCTCCATCATATTTGACTGAAGATACTGTGTTCTTTTCTTTGTAGGCCTCACCCCATTTTTGGTAAACAGTCAAATAACGTGCAATACCAAAAAAGCTCAATCTTGGTCTGGTCTGTCCACAAGACATTTTTTCAGAAATATTTTTTGCTTACATACATTAGCAAACTGGACTCTAGCTTTTTATGTTTCTGTGTCCTACTGGGTCTCCTGCCATAGCATTTTATTTTATTCAAATGTTGACAGATAGTTTGTACTGACACCGATACACCTTGAGCCTGCAGCATCGCTTGAATTTCTCTTAAACTTCTCTTGAACTTCTCTGAGGCTGCTTATCCACCATCCACACTATCCTGTGTTGCAACCTTTCATCAGTTTTTTTCTTCCATCCACGTACAGGGAGAGTAGCTACAGTGTCATAGGATGTAAACTTTTTGATTATGTTGCGCACTGTGGACAAAGGAACGTCAAGATCAAATGGACTTGTAACCTTGGGATTGTTGATATTTGTCCACACTTTTGGCTCTCTAGTCCTCAGACAGTTCTTCTCTTTCTGTTCTCCATGCTTAGTGTGGCACATAGACACACACTGCAAATATGTCATGGTCATTAACAATACTGTTCATTTTATTGATATTTACGTTACTGTTGCCTTTCTATGAACTCAAAGTAGTCTAGGCACTCTCCACTGACCAAGGAATTTTCACCCAGAGAACAGCTGATCAATGGATATTTTCTATTTTTAGAACGATTCTCTATAAACCTTAGAGATGCCTCTGTGTGAAAATTCCAGCAGCTCGGCAGTTACTGAAACACTCAGACAAGGCCGTCTAGCATTCAAAGTCACTTAAATCACATTTCGTCATAGTTTTTATGCTATTTTAACTTCAACTGGTTGACTTAACCATGTCTACATGCCCAAACCTGCAAGTTACCATCCTGACTGGCTATTTAGATATCTACGTTACCTAATAAAGTGCTGGGGCTGTATATTCGCCAAGATGGAATAATTGATTCTACACTTACTTCGTCTTTGTCACACCCACGGGCTGTTCCAGCAACCAAACCCGTTCCATCACACGCACACCGTCATCTGAATTGTAATTACACACACCTGGTTCTCATTTCCACTCACCTTATATAGACACACCACCTCCACTGCGACTTTGCTAAGTCTCTTGGTCACTACCTTGTTTTTGCATACAACCTTGTGCGAATCAAGAAGGGGGATGAGTGGAAGACGTCTTTCAGCACCAGCACGGGCCACTACGAATACCTGGTGATGCCCTTTGGCCTGGCCAACGCCCCGTCCTTCTTCCAGGCGTTTATTAATGACGTGCTACCGGCTACCGGGCTGGTTCATCGTCGTGTACCTGGATGACTTTCTTAGATGCTCTTCTCTCTGGACTTGCCTTCTCACATCTCCGAGGTACGACAAGTTCCACACTTAGTCGGTCACCTACCTGGGGTATGTCATCTCCTAACTGGGTGTGGCCATGGACGAGGCCAAGGTCGAAGCCGTCCTGTCCTGGCCAAAGCCGCAGTCGTGAAGGACCTCCAGCGCTTCCTTGGCTTCGCCAACTTCATCCGGAGTTTCAGCAAGATTGTCACGCCCCTCACGTCTCTGCTCCGCACCAAGCCCCGTTCTCTCAGCAGCATTCAACAGTCTCAAGGGGGTCTTCTTGCAAGCTCCTGTGCTGGGGCACCCAGATCCCAGCCGCCCCTTTGTGGTCAAGGTAGATGCCTCGTCGGTGGGAGTCGGGGTCATTCTCTCCCAACGCCTCGGGGAGCCCCCCAAATTTCACCCTGTCGCTTTGGATTTTGTGACGGGCCTTCCCCCCCTCTCAAGGCTACACCACGGTCCTAACCATCTTGGATCGCTTCTCCAGGTCTGTCAAGTTCATTTCTTTCCCAAGTTCATCCCTTTCCCCAAGCTCCCCACAGCCTTCGAAAAGGCAGGTCATACATACGGACCGGGGCACTCAGTTCACCTCCGCCGTCTGGGCAACTTTCCTGGAGAAGCTGGGGGTTGCGGTTAACCTCACCTCAGGATACCATCCCCAATCCAACGGTCAGTGTAAAAGGGCGAACCAGGAGCTGGGGAAGTTCTTGAGGCTCTACTGTGTGGAGAACCCAGCTGACTGGTCCCGTTTCCTCCCCTGGGCCGAGAGCACGCAAAACTCTCTCCGCCACTCCTCGACAGGTCTCACGCCCTTCCAGTGCGTCCTTGGCTTCCAGCCCCCGTTTGCCCCATGGGATCCTTCTTCCTCAGACGCCCCTGCCGTAGACACCTGGTTCAAGAGGAGTAAGACTATCTGGAAACAGGTAGACTCACCTCCCATCGAGCCACTCTCGCTGGAGGTTGACGGTGCCCCCACCTACACGGTCTGCCTTCTCGACTCTTTCCAGTGGGGTTCACGGCTGCAGTACCTGGTCGACTGGGAGGGATACGGTCCAGAGGAACGCTGCTGGGTGGACTCCAAGGACATTCTGGACCCTCTCCTCATCCTTTCACGCCACCCATCTGGGCTGTCCAGCTACTCGTGGACGTGGTCGCAAGACCATGCCTGCACCTGGACCCGCTAGGTCTCGTCCTCCCTCACCAGCGGCAGGTCCTTTGGGGTGGTTTGGTCACACCCACGGGCCATTCCAGCGACCAAACCCCTTACATCACACGCACACCGTCACCTGAATTCTAATTACACACACCTAATTACACGCTCACCTTATTTAGACACACCACCTCCACTGCGACTTTGCTAAGTCTCTTGGTCACTACCTTGTTTTTGCATACAACCTGGTGCGAATCAAGAAGAGGGATGAGTGGAAGACGTCTTTCAGCACCAGCACGGGCCACTACGAATACCTGGTGATGCCCTTTGGCCTGGCCAACGCCCCGTCCTTCTTCCAGGCGTTTATTAATGACGTGCTACCGGCTACCGGGCTGGTTCATCGTCGTGTACCTGGATGACTTTCTTAGATGCTCTTCTCTCTGGACTTGCCTTCTCACGTCTCCGAGGTACGACAGGTTCTACAGAGACTCCAGGAAAACCAGCTCCGGGTGAAGGCAGAAAAGTGCGAGTTCCACACTTAGTCGGCCACCTACCTGGGGTATGTCATCTCCTAACTGGGTGACACCGTCACCTGAATTCTAATTACACACACCTAATTACACGTTCACCTTATTTAGACACACCACCTCCACTGCGACTCTATATGCAAGTTTGCAAGTATTGTATTTACCGATCTCATTTCCATCCCTCGACTTGACATTTTTTGCCTGATCCCTCTGGACATTGTTTTGCCTCACCGTGCTTCAACCCTGGACTGTCTGACCTTGCCTCTGTCTGCCGTTATAATAAATTCTTTCCTGAGACTGTACACTGCATGTGCCTCCATTTCCATGTCGCGTTACAGTCTTTTATTGCTTATTTCTGTTTTCAAGTATTTCCGGATACATTGAATGTGCAAATGTTATGATTGCTTGTGTGCAAAAGTAAATATGCCAGAGGATCTTCAGTTTGCCAACAAATGAGAAACCATTATTGAAATGTTTTTAAATTTTCCTCACTGAAAGCCTGGAAAGAATTTGCATGTTGCTCCCTCTATGGTGCATAATAAAATTAAATGATTTAAGGAATATGGAGGAAATTCAACCCATGATGGGCAAGGGTGCAAGCACAATATATGTAGCAATCTAGAAGAAAAAAATATATAACGTAATATAGAAAATTGCTAGTGCTGAGAACATTACATTAAATTAAGTACTGTGTGTGACAGTCTGTGTGTGTTCAATAGGTAAACAGTCCTGATATGCCTGAATGTTGTGTGTTATCAGAATGATATGAGTTGTCTGATTGCCTGTGGGGAAAGATATGAGGTCTGAGGATAGGAGCTTGGACAGTCTGTGTGTGTGTTCAGGAGTTCTGCAGTCATTATGATAAGCCTGTTGTGTGTGTTAAAGGGAGTAGTCTGTTGGCCTGTGGGAAGAAGCTCTTGCTCAGTCTGACAGTTTTACACTGTGTGCTGGGATAGCATTTTCTAGAGGGTAGAAACCTGGACAGTTTATGTTCAGGGTTGTTGGGGTCTCTGACAATTTTGGGAGCCTTGCAGAGGCAGTGTTGCATGCATAGATCTTGTATGAATGGTAGTGGGTGATGATTTTATCTGCCACCTTAACTACTGGATATCCTCTACCCACTTTTGCACCTCAAAGACTTATTTTTTGTGGATACTGCTTGTTAACTGTGTATAATGGATTCATCTGTCTGCTTGTATTAATGTGCCTGTATTAATGTGTTAATTAATGAGTAGGAAAGGCTATATAAGGATATATAAGCCGGTATATCAGCCTTATAATTAGCAAGGAGGGACACTCAGCTTCTAAATGTGGACCACTGAGGATTTTCAAGCTGATGGAGCTGTTAATAGCTGTATGCTTAAAAGTACTGAATATCCTATATAATTGTTCATTTTAAAAGTCAGTATTTCTTAGAGGTTACAAAAACTACAGTTTGTACACCAACTCATATAAAGTTTAAAGTAATTATTTTAAAATAAATTAATTTGAAGTTTGTCTGACCAGATTTGCACATTAATAATAAAATCAGGCTATGATTATATATTTTATATAATTTTATTTCTGTGCTTTGTTTTGTATTATTGTTTGTGCAATTTGCATAACATAGTATACCTCTCTCCCTCACAGGCAATGTTTGTGTACGTGTATTTTGTGGGGTTTTTTTCTACCAGTCTTTGCCTCCTTCTACAGCAAGGTGGCCAGAGCCATGAATACACCACACTTACTATACCAAATCCCACCCATTCAGCTGAGCCTTGGACCTTATTACCAAGTCTCTATTGGCTTTGCCGCCACCTATACTGAGATTAGAGAACTCACAGAAGACTTTTATTTACCCTTGTGATGAGATAATACTGCCCAACCCATGCTCACTTTGTCCCTGCCACATTTCATTAAGGTATTATGAAGTGCTTCGGTGAAGGAGCCACCATCCCATTGCATCACATTCCATCACCTATTCACAAATCCCACCTACTTATCAAAACCCTGCTTATTCCATCATATCTCTGAACAGCTGAACAGTCTTTCTCTGAACAGCTTTTGTGCTGTTAACACTGCACCCTCATCACATCCCCAGCACATCAAACCAAACAATGTCTTGCTAGGGCAGTGTCTGTGTTTTGCGGTATATTGGCTTCGGACATATTCTTTCCTTTTGTCACAGGAAATAGTGTGGGGAAGTGAAAGGTCTGATACAGTATCTCACAAAAGTGAGTACATCCCTGACATTTTTGCAAATATTTTATTATATACTTTCATGGGACAACACTGATGATATGATACAATGTAAAGTAGTCAGTCTAAAGCTTGTATAACAGTGTAAATTTGCTGTGCCCTCAAAATAACTCAGCACAGCCATTAATGTCTAAACCGCTGACAACAAAAGTGAGCACACTCCTAACAGTGAAAATGGCCAAATTTTGCCGATCATGTTACTTGTTAGTGTTATATGGTCTCAGGCGTGAATGGGGAGCAGGTGTGTTAAAATATGGTGTCATCGCTCACTCAACTCTTTTATACTGTACACTAGAAGTTCAACACGCAAATTCTCCGAGGATCTGAAAAAAAAGAATTGTTGCTGTTCATGAAGATGACCTAGGCTATAAGAAGATTGCCAACACCCTGCAAGTGAGCTCCAAGACCATACAGCCATTTAATAGAACAGGTTCCACTCAGAACAGGTCTCGTGACTGTTGCTAAAGAATTTGAGTGCCTGTTGCCCCAAAATAAGCCCCTTGAAAGTGTGATACTGAAAGTCCCGTTTTTGCTTATCAGAAAATGCAAAACTCTAAATACTTTCAGTGACATCAACTTTATAGATAAACACTTCCCTATTGTCCTCCTGGCCTGTTTTTATCTACAACCACAATTTAATAAAAGTTGGGACAGAGTGGAATATGTATAACAGTGGAAACTAAAATGGTTTTATGAATAATTGAGCCCAGTTGCCGCATGCACAATGAAAAGTAATAACAGTAACACTAACAGTCAACAGCAACAGTAAATGGTAACAGTCAGTCAAGTAGGATCTAATCCAAGAAAGCACCAGTTCCTTAACTGTGGTATTTTCCAACCTATTCATTAAGATATCATGGCCTATAATGTACAGTGTTGCACTTTAATTTAAACAAAAATGACAGACATCTGTCATGCAGACATTAATAAATAATTAAATACACTAATTAGTGCTGTTTTGGTACTATGTTGGCGCTTCAATACTGATTGAAATGTTTCATAAATTCCGTTATGGTGGTGGTAACTACACAGCTTTTTCTTAACTCTGGAGAGGAAAGGTTAATTTGCAATTGGTCTATATTTACACAGCATGTCAGAGGCAAGGTTAGGTTTTTAAAATCTAGTGGATAATAAACGCACAGAATTTGGGCACATAGCCAAAGCTAAGGGACAATTTAAAAAAAATAAGTAGTGGCTCTATAATACTATTTGTGTGTAATAAAAAAGTTGATCATCGAGAGATCAGTATTATCAGTATTAGTAATTGGGGTAAAATACTTTAGTTTTGATTTACAGCTAATGAAACATATTTCTACATTAGTGCTAAATCTGAAAGGCTGCTGAACATTTTTGTGCCAAATATCTTACCATTATAGAAATGTGTCTAAGCATTACTGTTGCAACTGTTGGTGGTTGCAGCCAGGTGGTTGCAACCTGCTGACTGCAGGTCAGTTTCTTCAGTGTGTCTAGTTAGTCTGGAGATTATATTACAAAGAATATTTGTTTACTATATCACCACCTACATTCTAAAAACCAAGCTGTTTGGTTTTACGGTATGGGTTTGGTCATCACAGTATGTGTTCAATCGTAGTAAGAGCAAATAGGCTGCATGGTCAAATGTATGAATTTAGAAAGTCCCATCACATTCTAAGTGATACACATGGATTCTAAAATTGACTCAACTACAATTTAAGTGAATCTTGCTCATTTACTAAGTGAGCATTGTCACCTTAATAATCACCAACAATTAAAGCTTTATCAGTGGAAAATACACAACAGGAAAGACAAGGAACTCTAAATAATGGTAAACAGAGATAAGCTGAAAATAATGTGAATAGAAATGAAAGTGCCACATAATGAGATTTAGCTTTTTTTTTTCAAAAGATTTTTTCTGATCGTCTCCCACAACCATTAACACAAGTCTTTTGAACATAACTATATCCAGGAGTGGAGGATTAAGTTAAAGCTACTTATTCAAACAATCTTGTCTAATTTTCAGTAAGACAAAGTGCATGTGAACAATAAGAATTAGTATTTTTTATTCAAAATAACTGCTTTACAAAGTAAAGTTTACTTTAATAAAGCGCTAATGTTAAGTAATTCTAGTTACAGTGGTGCGCGAAGGTTGTGAAACCTTTAGAATTGTCTGTATTTCTGCATTAATATGACCTAAAACATCATCAGGTTTTTACACAAGTCCTAAAAGTAGATAAAGAGATGAAGAGAAAACTTACATTTTCTCCTTTAGACTATCTACGAGTCTACACCTACCACAGATAAAATGATAGCTAAACAGATAGAATAAATAGAACAGCTAAACATGCCACACCCAGCACATAAAATAAGTGCTAAAGAAGCCATATTAAAAGCAGTAGATGAATGAAAAGTACTTAGCATTGGTTGTTACTGTAAGACGTTAACTGAAGAGAAATCCTCATATGATTAAGCTGAAAGTACAATATACTTCTTAGTTTTTACTTTTAATTCTGTAGACCTTGCACTTATTTTACTGATTAGCAGCTAAAACAGAAAAAAACATTTAAATGTTATTAAAATACTGAAGAACAATATGATGAGGTAGAGCAATTAAACAGTCTTACCGCTTCTGTGCTACAATCTGGTGATATATAATATTATATATATATAAGACATATTATGTACAGATGAAACTAAGATTCAACTTTTTTTTTTACAGATACCCAAGCACTATGTTTGGTAAAAACCAAAGATCATATGTGTTCAACAGGCTTAGGCTTGCACCCTTGCCCTTTACACATTGAAATCCATCCATATTCACAGTACAGCTCAGTCTTTCAGAGTCAGTTTTGAAGAATGTTTTAAAACATTTAAATACTTCTCTCATGGATTTGTCTGTCTGTCTGTCGGTCCTTCCTTTCTTATAACTGTGCATCACAGCTGTGTTTTGCACACTCTGATAACCTCCACTTGCACTTACGTCCCTGCCTGTCTGTCCACCCAAGCAGCATAATATCCTGTGGAAGAAAGCAATTTTAAGTTTTTATGTCAGTATAGATATTTAATTGATTGAACATTTTAGAGATGAGTTGACCTAAGTTCCCCTGCTTATTTCCCAAATACAACTTCAAGAAAATCTGTAATCTTTTTGTAAAACCACAATTTGACATGTGACACATTTATAAGGTGAACAGAAGCATGTCAAACTGGACAAGTGCGCCACACATTGACTGTTGTAGAGTGTATGGTCACCAAAAACTGCCAAAACAGGTTTGTGCTATTTTTTGGGTATATACAGCGTTATTTTTTATCGGTAATTTGTTTCTGCATGTGATTCATGTGCATTTGCAGCCAGCTTCAATTGTTTTCTATGACCCTTTGTGGCCTCATTCTTGCATGAGTGGCGTTTTTCATTTTAGCAAGCACCTTTTGTGCTACATGTCTTCTTTCCCCTCTCTCTATCTCTGAGCAGAGGTGACTTGGGAACTGGGATCACAGCTGTTACTTTCTACTCATTTTCAGTTGCTCTCTCTAATCTGATCTCTGCTTAGCAGTGGAGAACTGTGAGTGCATTTGCATGCACACAAGTAAATCAATCTGGATTTCACAGTTTTTCGATTATTTGATTGTTCAAGTACACAGTTTGCTTGGATATTCAATCAGAGTAAGGTTGTTACTGGAATTCAAAAATTATATTGTTACTTTGTGTGGTATGGCTGGATGCCTGTATTGGTGATTGTATTATATGTTTGATAATTATTATACCTCAAAGTCCTATATCAGGCCATCTGTTTTCTCATAAAGCGCAATGTAATGCTAGAATGGCTATATAGTAGCAATAAAGTTGTGCTTGAAGGATTGCTCTAGTGATAGGTTGCTTATTTAGTCTACAAGACTCAATTAGGTTTGGACACACCCACTGCAGGGAAACACAGGTGGGAAGCGAGAAGGCATTTAGGGGGTGGGATAATAAAAGTTTGGCTAAAGACAAAGGGACGCTTGATTGTGTGGTGTGGCATTGTGGCTGCTGGAAGAGCTTGCTACATGCACGTGTGCTGGAGGGAGCTGTTTGTTTATTTGGCTTCTTTAACGTTGCTATCAGCATCAGTGGCCATCTGAGCGACACACACACAAGGTTATATCCATACACGTTCATCTCAAGACTAGTCATAAATACACACAAGCCACTGCCAATGTAGACTAATTAAGTAACCTAACAAGCATGTCTTTGGACTGTCAGAGGAAACTGGAGTACCTGGAGTAAACCCACACAGACACGGGGAGGACAAGCAGACTCCATACAGAGAGGACCCAGGCACCACCCTGGCATTGAACCTGGGACCTTCTTGCTGTGAAGCCACCGTGTTGCCCTGTGCTGGTGGAAGCAACTGAGTGAAGCTGGAGTGCGTGTAGCTGAATGAACTGGTAGGGTGCTGGTTTTATTACTTTATTACTGGTTACTGGCTGTTTGGAAGTTTGGTTCTTCCGGTAAGAGCTTTTAGCCCTGTGTGAAAGTGCTTGTTCTCTCTGGTGTAGGCTGGTGTGTGTGCTTGCATTCGCAGTGATTTCTAACTGGGGCTGGCTTAACAGCTTGCATATCTATTGGCTAAAGATTACTTGTGCTTCCTCTGTGATGTCAGCTGTACTTTGCTTTATCGCAACTGTATCGCTTTGTGTAACGGCATACGGGTCTAGCTACATGATTGTGTATGTGTGAGAGTGTATTAGTAACTCTAATAATAGTAATGGGATTATGAATTGATTACTCAATGTAACACAAGTTTTGTTCCCAGCCTTTTAGTGTTATATTACAATTGCTTATGTCTAAAACAAATGCAAAATTGCTTACATTAATCACAAACTTTGCTTCTCTTACCATGGCAACGAAAGTTATGTATTTTCACTGTAGAAACAGTCGAATTAGCATCTTCTCATTCATACAGTCAGACTAAGAACACATGCATTGCAATACTGTTCAGAAGTGTGTGGTTTTCTGAGATTTACAACTATACTGCAAATCAGTTTCATGAATCAATCCTCAAATATAGTTGCCCATCATGCTTTCGTTATATTGTCCTTGGTAACTGCGTTCAAAGTTCATAATGTCCTGGTGAAAGCACTCTTCTTGCTCCTCTGAATAAGCTCCCATGTTCTCTTTGAACTTATCAAGATGAGCACCAAGGATATGGATTTTGAGTGACATCCTGAGTGACATCCTGCAGCCCATTGCAGCATAGCTGCATAGCATAGAGTCTGAACCAGTTGTGCATAGTTTTGATCTTCATGCTTGCCTAGGAAGTCATGAACCACTGCGAAGAAAACTGGATGAGGGCGTCTGCTAAATGCCATGCCATTTGTTTTAGACAGCTTAGGGAAAAGATCTTGGAGGTAATTGAAAGCTCTCGACTCCTTATCTGGAGCCCTGACAAATCGTTTTATGAGCCCCAACTTGATGTGTAATGATGACATCAGCATCTTGTGTGGGTTCACCAGTGGCTCCCACTTTATGTTGTCCTTACCCACAGAGAACTCTGTCCAGTAGTGTGCTTCAGTACCCCGGCTATCCCAAAGGCAAATAATGTAAGGATACTTTGTAAAACCATCTTGGAGGCAAATCAGGAATAACACCATTTTGAAATCTCTAACTTTCCAGCCGTACTCCTTATACTTCAAGGCACCTAGCAACATCTTGACACTGGTGTATTCCTCTTTCAGGTGCACAGAGCGAGCTACAGGAAGAGAGGGATACTTGTTTCCATTGTGAAGCAGCACGGCTTTGAGGCTCTTGCATGAACTGTTTATTCTGTTTATTAGCCTCGAATGGAACGGCCACATTGTTGCAGAAGCACAGTCCATCCTGATTGGACTTTGTAAGACCAAGGTCTCTGATCAGATCATTGAGGTCTTTTTGGTTAGGGTAATATGGCTTCTGCTCCTCAGTTGCATATGAAGAGAAACTGGGATTTTCAACGTCTTCCTCAGTGTCTGACATGCTGCTTTCTCCTGAAGGTGGTTGAGCTCTGTCTGGAGGAGTTGTTACAGGAAGTTTAGGGCAGTGTGGTACTGGGCGATAGATGAAGGAATGTCAGGATACGTTACAGGCGGTGCATTTTTGGTTCACCATACAGAAGTAGCAATTTGTTGAGTGATCAGTCGGTTCACGCCAAATTCTTGGGATAGCAAAATGCATGGCTCTCTTCTCTCCCCTGTACCAACCAAGCAAACAATATAAAATTTGGATTGAGAATTTGATTTAGGGCTATCTCACACTACTGACTAGAGATATGTACAATATTAAAACCATTTTAATCTCTCTCTCTCTCTCTCTCTCTCTGTATATATAGATAGATAGTGGCTTTGGCTTTATTTAATTATTTTGACGTTCGCACGGACATACTGGACATGTTATGTATATGGGCCTGCTATGCATTTTAATGTATTACTTGGTATTTGTCTTTTAAGAATTTGACTGCGGTTCTTGGTGCTGCGACCACTGTTTTTCTCCCTCCTATAATATCATTTTAATATCATTAATATCATCCTATTTGCCATTGTAGATTTCTATGTAGATTACCCAACTATTGTAATAGCATACCACAGGTCGTTTACCATCCAGCTGCAGTTATTGAGGCTGTTTTAATATTTTTTTTTGTTTTCTTTGTTTTAGTGGGCAAGGTATGGGCCACCTTGATGGCGGATAGTATGAACCCTAGATATTTCACGGTTAGTCTGTTTTCATGTGCTGCTCTAAAACCCTAGAATTATACTTTTATGCATTAGTACTGTGGTATCAAATAAGTTTAAATTACCTTTGCACTGGTATGCGACACGATTGATGCATATTAAAGTGAAATTACGTTGACCAGATAAGTTATCTTGAGTTCCTACTGACTTCAATTTAATAAAAGCCAGTTAAATGTAAGGAACACTGCATTTGTTTCTGTTTATTTTCAATCCCATCTCTTTTTTTCTGTTTTTCTGATTGTGCATAAATTACAGCATTTAGGCTTCCTGAGTGTTAAACATACTTCATACAACTGTACTGTTATGTATTTTCTGATTGTTATATACTAAAAAACATATTTGCCATATGCAACTACCTGGGGGACCTGAAGTTTTTAATTCTTTTTTAGGCCTTACTCCAAGTCATGTGTAGAATTTTTCATCTTAATAAATTGTGACAGGTGGTCTTGTGACAGGTGGAAACAAATTGTGTACCCCAGCAGGAATCAGGAGAAATACACTGTCTAGTGGGCAAATAATTATCCTTGCTCTATAGTACTCTCTTGGCAAAACACATTTTGATCAGAACAAAAGGGAAAAGCTAGTTTGTTTTGCACTCAAAGGCTTTGCTCCATGCTGTGTTTTCTATAATATTTCTGTAATCTTAAATTTGGCCAGTATGGATTTGCACAGATTCATTTTAATTAAATCTACCCTAAGCCTTCATTTTGGCCATTCTTCTTCTGTCTATCTCTGTTATTCTATTAACTAAATAATTAAACTTTTATAAATCTACCAGGTCAGTCCACATAAGCTAGGAAACTCCAGTGGGAAGAGGGATAGTACGTCGGGTGTTTATTTTGAAAAAGCAAACTGTCATGTCTACGTCCTCTGTTGTTTGTTACATTGCCAGATTTGTCCACACTGCTGGCTCTACAAATAAAATGACCATCTGACCAAATTTGCTCCCCTCGTCAATGCCACCAAAGGCATCCTGGTGTAAGATGCAAAAGTGTTTTTCTTTAGTTAGTGGCTTTGGCTTGTTCACCTTAAGATCGAGTAGCACTCTTCATCTAGCTAATGTAAGCACTGTAGAGTACAGGCCTGGCTCACAGATTATACTACAGCCATTCAATGAGAGACTGAGGCCAAGGTGAATATAATAGTCATAATATGAAAAATAAATACATTAGATTACATACCCTGGCAGAATTTGTAAGTTACTTGGTCATTTTTCAGAGAATATGAATAATACAAAATCTGTTCTGTTATTCATGGTTAGTGGTTGGATGAAGCCATTTATTATTGAACAATTGCGTTTGTCCTTTTAAAATCACAAAGATAACCGAAACTACCCAAATCACCCTGATCAAAAGTTTACATACCCGAGTTCTTAATACCGTATATTGCCTCCT
>JAUZST010007856.1:0-13906 GCA_034779995.1 Parotocinclus haroldoi | reverse complement strand
CACACACACACACACACACACACACACACACACACACACACACACACACACACACACACACACATACATACATACATCATGGGGATTATCCATCGGCACAATGATTACTGTAGTTTAGTAATGGTACACCTAACTCCAACGTTCTACTGTTTTTTTAATAGAGTTTGCAGTTTTTGTAAGTTTACAATTAAAGTTGTGGGGACCAGCAAAATTGTTCCCTTTATGTCAAAAATATGAAATGTTCCAACCCTGGACATGGACACAGACATGCGCACACAAACATCAGCCAAACCTTAAAACCAATGCATGATAATAAATGTCATTGACTATCTCATTAACTGCACTTGCTACGTTTGGCCATGTATTTGACAGTGTATAAAAAGTTGAAACCTATAGTTGACATGTTTGTTTTGGAAGAAATGTTCAGAAGTCCTGAGTGACTTTAACAAGTGGTTTAAAGAGAAACAATCCACAAACTGGTGACATGGTGTATTGACAATGGACTTATGAGTCATGAATCTAGATATTGGAGCTGATTCACAAATTAACACAAATCCTGGAAAGGGACCTAAGTTGGTAAATAAAGTTCCGACAGCTGTGGTGAAATAGGGTCCTGCTACTGCTGGGTCATTGAACAAGACTCTTCACTGTTATACATGCTCTTATTTCATATGCACAGTCTGTACATGAGTGCTAGTAAATGCTCAATAAGTCATTTGCAGTTAAAAATACAGCAGCTCCATTCTCACAGGCACGGAAAAAAAACAACATCACGTCATCTTGGCATCCCTACACTATTTCCTTGTAAACTACATGATTCAATTTAAAGTCTTTTCGTTCGTTTTCCAGTTAACTAAATGCACCTGCTCCATCGTAATTGGGAGATTTGTTCCAACACCATCCTTCCTCCAGGTCCCTGAGGTCATCAGAAAAGTTGCTCTTGGCTGTGCCATGGTCTCAGCTGAAACTTAAAGGTGACCAAAACAGTTTACAGTAGACATTAGGTCTGCATCCTCTACTCACTTGCCGTATTAGCCCTTCAGTTACTTGTCAGCATGGATTGCATTTACTCTGTCACATTATTTTTGTACCCATGCATGGTTAGTTTGCTTGTGTTTCGCGTATTTAAACTTGCTTTGTGTTGAGCGTTCTTTGCTTATTGTCAGCCTAGCCAATTAGCCTCTTTGTTTTCACTTTGTGCTAGCCTAGTTACTTAGCATCACTGTTTACACACGTTTGTCGTTGACTTGATTTTGCACCGTTTGTCTAATAAAGCTTCTTGCTCTTACATTACATTAAATCAATAGCTGCTGTATTTTCCAAACATGTTATCGATCTGAAGATTGTTGTTAAAAACATGTTTCTATGATATTCCAATATTTCTTTAGTATAAAAACCTAAGGGCAAACAGAAGCGTTGGCATATCACGTCCACATAATCCCTGCAGTGTAGAAGGAAGCAAATCTACTGATGCTGTAGTGAGAGTGTTGCGTTTTCTCACAGCCCCACTCCATTAATATCACAGTAATGGCATTAGCCAGCTGGATTTTTCACACCTCAGCAAAAGGAGACAAAACCGGTTATAAGCAGCAATCACTTTACCCATCTGAACAGTGGGGAAATTTGATATTAGCACATTGTACCTGCTGGCAGATCTGTGATATTCCATTAGGCTTGAGCGAGTCATCTGGGATTGAAGAGCAAGCCCCCAACATAAGTAGAACCAGGAAGAGGATTGTACACTTATAAAAAATTATGTTCTGTTCACTGTTCTGTGTAAAACCATTTTTACTATATATACATCAGATATGCAGTCCACCATTTGATTAGATATACCAGTTTTTGTAAACGTGTTTTTACAATACAGTAAAAAAGTGAAAATACAGTTAAAGTTACAGTTAATACTGTGAAATGTCTGAAAGAACCATTTTTATATGCTACAGTGGCAAGTAATTAGTGTGACTTTCCATTAGGCCAAGAGCCAGGTTGAGCCTTCTATGGTATGAAGAAGCTTGGTCAGGAATGAACTTTCTAGAACACTAACAGCCAAAAAAAGCTTTTTTTGTAAGGAGGACATGGTAAAAAAAGATATGCTAAAGCTCATTGGTATGAGCACAAGTCAAATAAAATTAATCAATCTCAGTGTTTTGCTACTTAGGCCGAACTGCTACGTATTTCCTTTACCCTCGACTATCTTTACTAGATGTGTGTTCAACTGTATTAAATCCAGTAGTACACCTGGTTGCACTTGGAGTGATCTGCTTCTGGAACAACACCAAATTGGATATCTGAAGGACTGAAGTTGAGTGGCTCTTTCTGCATCGTGGCCCATGTGATTCCAGAACATTTTTTGTGGATGGATGGGTTTAAGGAGTCTGAGTGGACCGACGACATCAGCGATTAAAGTATTGTAACTGGAGTGACCATGTGGATATGAGAACTGTTCAAAACATATCTGCTAGTAAATGGAAGCAGAGGAAGCTTGGAAGAGCAGGCATTTGAACTCATATTCTTTAAATTAGATGTATAGAGCCTTTAATTCTGAATCTCACACTACAACAATGTAGTAATATTGCATCATCTAATCAATTAGCCACTGGTGACTATTAATAAGCTGATGAACTCAGCCCTGTAGTGTCCTTATCTTTCTAATGGGCAGTTTAAATAGTGGCAGAGAAGGCTTTTATGAGCAGTGTCAGCCACTTTAAGCAGAGCTTGGTTATTGTGGAAGATGAGGACAACTGGGAGAGAATCATTCACCCTCTGAGACGTTCATCATGTGATAATTCGCATCCCTTTTCAGATTAAGAGAGCACTCCAGGCTTCAGAGTATGACAGCAATGATTTATTTAATGGATTGGATTCTTAGCCTGCACTGATCAGCTTCTTCCGTTCACCTTCAGCATAGACATATTGGAGTTACATGAACCCCGCACTTATTGGCTACGATATTGGTATGGTTAAGTCTAGTGCACACTCGAACAGATCTCAGTTTAGGTCTCAGTACACGATATCACTTGACATGAGAGTGCACACACGGTGTATTCAATCAAAGAAGGCTCACATGAAGAATACACCAAGTTTGTTGAGGTTGTAACATTGTAGTTTGTACCCATTCTCTTTATTGTTTCGTATCAGGGCTACGTTCAACTCTGTTTGTTCTTTGTGTCTGGTGTTTTTCTTTATTCATGTTTATATCCTTTGTCATTTAGAATTTGATCATAGTTTACATATATACTGCTAAAAACACAAAAATAATATCTCAATAGGAAAAAACATCATGCAGAATAACTTTGCTGATATGGACTGGGTAATGTGTTAAGAGTTAAAGGATGCCACATTGTTTGATGAAAATTCAGGGTGGTGTTGTATTTTTGAGCAGGGTTTAGCTTCATCACATATTGATATATTTATTTATTTAATTTGTTAACATAACAGGACAGTGTGGCTCAGTGAATACGACTGGGCTGATAATCAGAAGGTTTTAAGTTCAAATCCTGACTACACCTGGCATCTTATCTTCAGCAGCTCAGCTCAGTTGTCATTCACTCTGCATAGTTGTGTCAGATAAATGCTGTGAATATGAATGACTGGGGCAAGTGGGGAAATGCTAAAGAAGCATGATCATGCACAAAGATTTGCCACTGACTATAGGCAGTTCTGACAAATCCCTGCATGTGCTATTGACTGCTAACCAGTCCGATATTGTGTAGTGCTCAAGAGACTAGTTAGATCGCCAAGCTAAACAGTTTTAAGCCCTGTTTGGTTCTGTTTGCTAACTTCTTTTTTCCTTCTCTGTATAATGCTTATTTATTATCATCCTGTTATAACTGTTATATCGAGTTATATACATTATACAAAATTACAGGATCCTTTTCAGATCAAGTCAGCACTCCAGGCTTCTTCAGAGTAGGACAGCAATGGTGTAAGATTTATTTAATGGATTGGATTCTTAGCCTGCACTGATCAGCACCTTCTGTTCACCTCCAGCATAGACATATTGGAGTAACATGGGTTTTCTGAACCCCGCACTTACTGGCCACGTTATTGGTACAGTTAAGTCTAGTGCACACTCGAACAGAAGATCTCAGATTAGGTCTCAGTACATGATGTCACTTGACATGAGAGTGCACACACTGTGTATTCAATCAAAGAAGGCTCACATGAACAATACACCAAGACTATGAACTGTTTGTTTGTTGAGGTTGTAACGTCGTGTTTTATACCCATTTCTTTAATGTTTCTCATCACGACTACATTCAACTCTGTTTGACTCTTATGTCTGGTATTTTTCTTTATTCATGTTTATGTCTTTGTCCTTTAAAATTTGATCATAGTTTAGTTTTTATGAAACTTCTTTTTTCTTTATTTCTACTTCTTCATTACTAAGACCCCATTGGTCCTAAAATGGTTAATAATGAGAGCTGACCAAAAGGAAAGCGAGAACTGAATCATCCAGAACACAAACTGCAGTTAGCATTAGCAGCTATTCTAGCACCTTGAGTTTACCAATAGAGTAAGTGTTCTGATTTTACTTTTCAATTTCAGTTCATTACTCACTAAATTATGTGAGATTTTTCAACACACTATTATAAAATATGCTTTGTCTTAATGATTTTGACCAACTGTAGATTCATGTGTGAAACATTTCATAGACTCTGCTGTAATACAGTATAGACTATATTAAACCTCTCTGTTCATGATCGATATAGCACTATACATATAAGATTTGTCCAAATATATCCCCATCGTAAATTAGGGAGCGCCGGCGCAACAGAATGCTCTATTACTGCTTATAATGCTTTATACAGTGTGGATTTTCTGGGGTTAATTCAATTAACATTATTCCTTATTATTTTGCATATTAATTTGTTCATTAATAATAGTCACAGTTAGTTTAAATATGATTATCACATTTTCATGATGTTAAAAACTACCAGTCTTCTGAAAGTCAGCTTTCCACTTAAATTCTTTATATAACAGAAACACAAATTAGAAGTGAGAAAAGAGCTGAAATAAGACTGTGGCATTACTAGGAATAATAAAATCATTCTGTCATGCATTATTGGTAGGGTTTTCTGTGGATTTAGGTTCTGGGAATGGGTGAAGTATAATTTGCCATTCTGAATGAATCTCCCTCTTTTATGAAAAATGCACAATGTTGCAGTGTTTGTATTTCTGAAGTACAAGAGGAACACAACCATTAATTCCACTTATTGATTATCCTATTTCATTGCCTTAATGGAATGATTTGTTTGACCTAAAACCCGATTTTCCATACTATTAATTAGTTACACCATGAGGCAATAATGACATCTCAGCTATATGCATATACCATGTTTAATTATACCAGGGTTCTGGTTAGCTTTGAAGATTGCAATTATAGTACATTTTTGGACCTAGTGACTTTTTGAGCAAATGTGCTGACTGTACAAATCCAAAACTCACACACACAGTTCTAATGAATGTACTGTGTACTTCAGCAGGCAGAGTTTAAGAGCTTAGGATCTTTTACCAGATTTTACCAGCAATTACCAGAACACTGAATGTATTTCCTTGCTTCTGTGAAAAGTTGGCGTGTATAAAGATTATTTCTATTCCCAAGCATCAATCCTCCTCCCACTCAAGTTGCAAAGAGTGTTCCTTAAAAGTTAAATTTATGTGCTTATTCCTTGAATTCAGCATTATGGCATTAGGCTTTGGGATTGTGTTCCATTACCATTTAAATGTGTCTTTTCAAAACACATCTAATGCACCTGGAATGATATGCAATGAAAAGTATACTTTATGTGAGGATAGGGCTTCTATGTTCAGACAGTAAAATCATTTAGATTGATGTAGTGCCCTTGGTCCGTTGCTATTTCGGATATAAAATAGCTCTTTCATCTCTTATCCTGTTGTCAAACTCATATTTTTCAAGATAAACAGTACTTTCCAAATATTAAGCTAAATGAAGTTTTAAGACGTGTTTATACTTCGGTTCACTTGGTCCAGACCAAAGCAGAAAATTACACGTTTTTGCAACCTTGTGATAGTTCATTTGGGTTCATACTAGTGTTCTTTACATCGATTCAACTATATGTAAAAAAAAAAAACGTGAATAAGGTCATAACATACCTTTTATGACATTAAAAAAAACAACATAACTCCTATAAAGTCACATTTGGAATGAAGAAAATCACATCCATACATCTGTTCACCCGTTCATTTAACCAGTTATATTCAGTTATGTACATTATATAAAATTACAGGCTGCTTATTGTTACTCAACTGGTGTTCATGCACAGCACTGCTGTGGACGAGACCTCTGTGTTATATTACTATCCACATACAGTATTTCACCTAAATTAATATATGACAAACGACAGATTTGATACATTTTTGAAAAGATACTGCCCCAACGTGCATTGCGAAAAAAAGCGTAATATTAAGAAGAGGGTTTTTGTCAAGCTCAGAACAGGGTCTACAGATTTGGAAGACATGCAACAGAAGAGATACAGCTAACAACAGCAGAACATACACAATATGGAAGCTGCAGCTAAAGCTAAATATTGTAGCGTTGATCGCAGCCACAGGCGGACCATCCTGGTTCAGGCGATCATTGCCGTGACTCGCTGATCATATTGCTTTGGGTACATGTCTGTGTGCGCTGTTCAGTGTTTTCTGGAGCATGCAGGACTGGGGGGTGTGTTTGTGGGCGTGGTTTGTGTGAGGGGAGTGCACCTGGAGGTTACCGTCTTGGAGAATGTGTTCTCTGCACATGTGTTCATGTCAAAAATGTGTGATGATTTAGGCAGTGCTAGACTAGTTCTAAAAGCTTGTATAAGGGCTGGTTTTGTTGTCTAAGCTGCCGTATTAATAAAGAGCACAAAAATGAGCAATCCAGTTGCTTCTGAGTCTGATTCTTCCAGCCCGATGACACAATATGTTGGTCTCTGAAATTTTCTCAATAAAGTATATCCACATTTGTTAGCAGTGTATATTGAACAGTGCAACGGACAGGACCTACAGCAGAAGCAGGAACAGACAAGAAGAGTGGGACTAAGCTGACAAAGCCGAACGACAGTATATAACAGATAGCTATTCAGGAAAGCTAAACAGGAAAGTTCAAAATAGATAAGCTACAATGCTACAAAGAAACAAAGAGATAACTCTTGATACTGGACTGTCCCTAAAGACAAAGATTAGAACAACAGGTAGAGTTTACATGGAAGAAGAACCTTGCTGGTTCTTCAGATTCTAGCTGAGTCTGGTTTGATTGTGTGCTTAATCTATTGTTTATTTGTACTAGCATGAGGTGTGATGTTCTAGGAAGAATACAAAGCACATTTGTAAACAGCTCTGGATAAAGGCACCTGCTAAATGCTGTAAATGTAAATTTACGAACAGCTGGCAATAACCATAAGATTATGAGCTTCAAATCTGAAATAAGGGTGCATGTGATGCAACGTGATGGAACTAAAAATGCTATTTCCCTCATCTATTAAACCTTTAAGGGGTTGCAACTCACCAGCAAGTGTTGCCTTATCAATCCTTAACACAGTTTTCGAACTTACTAAAATAGCGTCTATCCTCGGTTTGATTCATAAACTTGCATGCATTCTAAATAAATAGCTAAGTATGGAAATTATGTTTATGAATGTGTACCCAGTGTATAAAGGAGAAAAAAGAACTGAACCTATAGGCGGCTTACAGTATACATGTACAAACTATTCGTTGTCAGACATGACCATAAAATAGAACTAGCATGAGTGTAAAAAAGGTGCTACAAATCAACAAATAATCATTTATGGACTTTGTTATCCTGTACACTTTTTTCTAGCTTATTAAAATGACATCTACCACATGGTTTAGCTGTTACATACAGTTGCGTGTTTTAAGCATAACGATATAAACTGTTACCATATTTAAAAATACTTGAACTTGTAAATATTCTGGACCCATGACCGAGACACAGATAGTGAACTCACCATTTACATGAATAGTTACTGATAATTCTGAGTCAGATAAGATCACTTAAGAGTTGTAAATCTTAATAAAATGTGTCAGACCCTGCCTATGACCCTGGTTAGTGTGTCTGTTAATCCATGTTAAACTAATTAATTGACCCACAGGGTAATTTCTACCCAAATAAACACAAAACAAAGGAGCTGCAACGACAGACAGATGTGAGAGTGATGAGGACTCATTTGAAGGATCAATATTCACCAGCACACAATTGTCCATCTCCATAAATCCAGCCCAATGACTGAGAGTATCACAAATATTTATCCTGCTCAGCTTAGTAAACATTGACCTAATTTTAATAAAGTGGTGAAGGCTTTTTCGTGTGGGTAATAGGAATTTCTAAAGCCAGAGTTATGAGGTATTTTAATCTGCACTGATGAAAATTGGAATTCCTCTTGTTCCATATGCAGCCCCAGATATGCTCATCAGAGAGAAAGAGGGGAAAAAGATAGGGAAAGAGAAAGGCCTAAACAAATAGCTGTTGAGCTTAATGTGTGTTGTAGCTCCCAAACAGTACAGATAATGACGTAATAGTATAAATAAATATGATTTATTAAAAAAATATTCATTTATTTTCAAAACTTGTTTATAGTATATTGTATATTGTGTATTAGACCAGCACAGAAAAGAACAGTAAATACTTTCTCACTTACTTTCCTTGACCTCCTAATCCAGTACGGTGTTGTGGGGTATTGGGTTCTAACTGGGAGCACAGGGCTCCAGTCCAGGGCACAGGGCATACTTGCACACCACACAGACACCACACACCTAATCAAGGATGGCTACTACCTGCATGTCTCTGGAATGGGGCAGAAAACTGAAGTACCTGGCAGAAGTTTATGCTGAAAAATCTACACAGGCGCTGGGTAGGCAAGCCAATGTGTCACCCTGGCATAATTAATTAATTAAGATATACATTATGAAATACAACCTGGCAAACAGTGGATGTCCCCTAGACGTTTCTTGATGTCCATATTCAGATACATTTGTAACATTCGCTGTTTCTTGAACTCTAAGGACATCTGCAACAGGTCCTCTTCTAGAACCGCAATATACTCAATAGATGGCAATTAAGTGTTTAACAGGGAATTTGAAAAAAGAGAAACAAGAATGTCCCATATTTCTTTTATCAAATATATACCTCTTATACAGTATATAAGGGTATTCTTGTGTGTCTTACGAATCTACAATATGCTGTTCCCTCTTTTGGACATAATTCATGCCTCGCCTTCCTGCTCTGCGTATTGCCTCTCCTGCTTACTAGGATACGATTGCTGCTGGGTCGCTTCAGGCAACGTCACACTATAGAATGTCAGGAACTCAATGGATATGTCTGGATATTTTTTTAATATCTTTTTAATTTACATTTTATTGTGAAGTGAAATATTGGGGGCTATTAGTATAGACGCTAAATGCTTTTTATTGCTAGCTAGCGCGAGCTAATGTTTATGATTGCGTTGGCTGCTGTCTTGCATCACAGCATATATAACTAATGTACAGAAAAAAAGATTTAATAGTGTTTAATCATCACAAAGATATGCAACAATCTCCAGTGGGGCAGTGATGTGTTCCATCACTTATATGATCTGAACAGATATACAATATAAAAGCATGTAATAATAATAATAATAATAATAATAATAATAATAATAATAATAATAAGATCAATGCATATAGCACGTATCTTCATTACAGAAAATATAATCAGGAAGTTAGAAGTTATTATCTGCGTGTTTAAAGAATAAAATGAGTTACGAATGAATTGCATTTCATAGTTTTGGTACCATACCACTGAAACCTCCAAATTGTAGCACAAACAGGCCCCATATATTAGAGGACCTGTTTAGACAGTGCTGTAGGAGTGCAGAAGCTCAGATAAGCAAGGTGGTGCCAGAGCATATAATGATTCATATGTTAACAGAAGAATTTTAACTGAATGTGATGCAGGGCAGGTAGGGAGTGTAACTGAAATTGAACTGGGTTGATATTATCAAGTAATCTGGTGGCCGAATTTTGCAGTTACTGAAGTGGGTGGATGGTTTTGTTTGGGATACCAGTGAGACAGTAGTAGTACTACTGTGTTACAGTAGTATAAGTGAGATGATAAGTTATAGTTTTAGTGTCTATCATATCATAAGCAGCATTACCTGTTGAGTTACCTTAGTTGAAAAATTTCATAATTGCAATGATTGGTAGTGACTGGTGCAGATTCAATTGTTTAAACTATTTGCTGTCCTACAAGTCATCTCATAAGTGTATTGATCGCATGCACACATACACAGGGGTATATTGGTCTGTCTTTGTCCAGGACTTTCCAGTGACATAGCGATTCTTGCTCACCTACAACTATGTACAGTACAGCAAAAGTCTTAGGCCACCATTAAATTTGTTATTGTTTTAGCAATTGCATATATAATGACCATACATAACATATTGTCTATGATTGGACCCAACTTGTATTCTTCACTCAGTAGTGCGTTTTTCCAATTCTTTGTGAGCTTAAACATATATTGCACTTTTCACCATGTTCTCTTTCTCAAAAAAGAGATTTATTGGTTGCTATCATTCCAGAAAAAAACAACTGTGCTTGAAGAAGCTCAAGGCCTTTCCGATCCTTTCTTTTAGGCATGATCATTTGTTGTCAAAACCACTGACATATTCTTTTAAAGGCTGATAGTAAAACAGGGATTTGCTGCACCTTGAGTATTTGTGAACAAATTCAAACATGATTTCTGAAATCAACCACTGTATGATTTTAGATTTTCCTTTTTTGTGCAGATTTTTTACTCATTTACTTAATGACGTACACAACTACATATTGTAGATCTGTGCCTGTATGTAATTATCCTGGTTTTGCTTGTTTTCAGTTTTCTGATGAGCTGCAACAGGTGCTGACTATTAAGTCACTGTTTAAGAAAAAAATACTGGTTATATACAGTACTGTGAAAAAATTAATGTTGTTCTTAATGTTGAAGTATAGGGTGAGTCAAAGTCCACAGGAGACCCTTGGAAACAAAAGGGAAAATAGGATATCTGAATACCCCAGCAAGTATCCCACTAAACTCATCTCTCGCCACCCGTGATGGCAGGACGGTTTTTCTTCCATACTTTGACTCTCGCCCTCGCCATTCTTAAAACATGACTTATGCCTTGCCAGCAATGACATTCTAACATGTAAAGCCACCAAGTTTTCACTAAATCAATGTAGTCACTATATGGTAGTACTGAGCCATGCTACTATCCACACCCCCTTCTCCTCTTCCCATTGTCTAAAGATGCGTTTGGGCAAAAGATATGATGAAATGAATAGGAACTGCACATGCACATATGTATGTCGATTGTTGATCAGTTTTGTTGCTCAGTAACACATATTGCATAAATGTCACTGCCTTTGTTTAGGTTTTTTGTAACCTCATTAAGTTACCAAACTCTCTCACCAAAAATAGCCATGAATCAGAGATAGGCAAGATAGCAAGGCAAGATATAATATCTATTCTAATGGCGGCTTACGACTTTTGCACAGCACATAATGTATATAGTTTCCAGGACATTTCCAAATGGAGCCACTGGTAACAAAATCATCATGAAATAGTATAATCATGGGAAAAAAGTACAGAGCCAGGTTTTCGCTTATTTCTGTAGAATTCTATACCCTTGTTTAGATCAACACTCATGATTGATAAGGCCATTCTCTGAGCACACAGTCCAAACAAATGTCACTCATGTGTCGCCACTGGACCCAGGACTATCAAACAAATAGACTATTTTATTGAAACTGGCATCACAGAGGACAATGAGGTCACACATAGGTGCTGAGCGAGTCTGCCAGGGGCCATACTCCATGCAGCCCATCTTCCAGTATGAGCCATGCAATTTTAATCCTCTGAATAAAAAAATGAGGTTGTATATAGCTGGATCACTTACAAGACCCTTAAAAGTTTGATGCTGCAGTTGTCAGGACCAATTTAGTGTTTGAGCGTAAATCGTATGCCACGACAGAACATGAAGATGAGCTGGCCTTAGGGGAGCTGTGTTTATTTATTCATGGTGCTAAACATGTCTAGAGCCTCTCCGGCTATCAAAAGCATCACGGGACCACTCAGTTACTCGACTATTGAGTGACTCCTGGAAATGGATCCACCGCTGCCAACTTGATAAATGGGCTGAGGTGGATATATTTAGCTTCTGAGGAAAATGTCAGGAGTTCAAGACATGGTTTGAGAATGATGAAATTTTTATAGTGTGTAAAATTCATGGCTTGATACCATATAACCAGATAACCCAGTATTAAAAGAGTCTTAGTTTTCACTTAAATCTTCTCCTTTTTAAATCGAGTAAGGCTAGATGTCAGATTGTAGTGCAAAAGTAGAAGTGCAAATTTGACTATCTAACAATAGTTAGGTCTAGTTTTAGACTCATATTTTACAGAGTAAAGCCAGTAAACCCAAAGGTATAACTTACAATCTGAATATTACAATCTAAAACAGAATATTAGAGACAATAGCATCAATAGCTACAGTTTGGCAGATCTAGGATTAGTTATTGTTTATCACAAATTTTCAGTTAGAAATCCAGAAACTTAAGACACTGAGCTACCCTGTCGCCTTCCAGTACCAACATACAGTAGTGTGCACAAGTCTTAGGTCACTATTAGATTAGCTATACAATTGTTTTAGCAGTGGTATAATGATCATATATAATTATTGCTCAGTTTCTTAAAGAAATATTAGAATACAACCAGAAAACATTTTGCATGCAGTATTAGAAATCAAAAACAAATCAGCTTCTGTGGGCTGCACTGTCAAGTATTTACTGTGGCCTCTTCTTACACTTGAGCAATAGCAGCATCTGGAAGCTTCGTTGGGATGCCAAGTTGACCCTTGAAGCTTAATAAGGAATGGTTCTATTGGAAGGGTATCAGCCAAGAAACATTTTTTATAAGGGGACAATATATACCCAAGCACGCAGATTGGAATGAAGATCAGTGGATTATTATGGACTGGCATAGCATTTGATTTTTTTGCAATTAATCGTGCAATATAACCATTGTACCATTGCTCACACAACAAATCTAAAAGGTGGTCTAAGGCTTTTGGACATTACTCTATTTGCTATAGAATTTCTCACAGTATGTGCTGACTAGAACACTTTATGATTTGTGACATAAGGTTTTACACTACATCATCAACCTTTATAACAGCTGTCATGGAGTGTGTCGTATGCCATGCAAGTCAGCTAATTACAGTACACATGACAGCTTCCATACAATGTCTGATACACAGTTTCAGGAAAGTGTTATAGGATATGTTTCACCACTCAAGAAGCCTTTCTCCTTGATTCATCAGTGTGCATTTGTAGAATTGATCTGTATTGAAGGTGGCCTTTGTTTTCTGGGTCGCAGGTTAAAGGACATAGGAGAAAGCAGTCAACATCAAATCAGTTAAAGTGGAGACACAACCGTGTATTTTAAATTTAAAATAATTACAATTTTACTTTAAATTGCAGAAACTCTTTCTACTCTCTCTGACAAAGTCTTCTCTTAAAACTACACTCTGCGTCGTGGTTGTTTTTATATAATTTTTTTCTATTATGCTATATTATATATGCCTAAGCTTGAAATGATCAGGCCTGGGGTGACACTAGCAAGGAAAAACTCCCCAACATTATAAAGGGGAAACCTTGGGAAGACCAAGACTCGCAAGGGACCCGACCTTCTTGGGACACAAGTGATATATGTAAGAATTTAAAAAATAATAATAATTTAAATTAAACAAGTGGAAACTAAATAAATATTAACATAGATATTAAAAAATATAATTGCTAACAAATTGTAATAATATGTAAAGTAATATTGTGTCTATCTGTCTATTTCTCTCTCTCTCTCTCTCTCTCTCTCTCT
>JAUZST010007855.1:0-13906 GCA_034779995.1 Parotocinclus haroldoi | reverse complement strand
GTATTACTGTAAAGCTGCTTTGAGACGATGCTACATTGTAAAAAGCGCTATATAAATAAAATTGAATTGAATTGAACAAAATCATTTAGAATGGATTCTGTCTAAAGCAGTTTAAGGACCTTGTTGTAATTAGTCACTGTCTCATACTGACTAGTCATTTACATGCAAGCAGCATTACTTGTAAAATCGCATATTTATGCCAGTGTATTTAGTGTTTAGGACTCTAGGCTAATGACTGGAAGTTGTAACTAGTGCTATTTCTCTGACCTGTTCCTGCTTTAATGGATCAGTTTACTTAATAAACATATTCAATAATAATTTTTTAAATGCTTTGTATTTCACACAGTCAGATTTGTGATAAATTATACTTTCCTCTTGCATACAGTAAGCACATTAGCTGAAGTAAAACATTAATTGTATCTTGCATTTCAGACCTCAAGGATGGTGCCAAGCACGTTTCAACTTACCAGAGCCCCAAGGGGCAGAACATTAGTGTAAGCCTACATTAAATTACTTTAATGTTAAATGTTAACATGTTAAAGTACTGTAACATTATTAGTCTGGACTGGGTTTGGATCCACAGATGAATGCAGTTCAGTCTATAGGTACGATTGTGTATTTGTGAGGTCAATCGGAAAATCTAATTATATGTGTTTTAAAACATTTCTCACTGTAGAGAAATGCAACTTCCCTGGCGCTGAGAACTAAACATGTACTTTGTCCTAAAACATTTCGTGCTGCATTTTGTTTACTGTGCACTGGTTGCAACTTGACTATCTAAAAAAAGGATGGACAACGATGGATATTCCTTTAAAAGTCTGTCGCGGCAAGATTTACACAAACATTTACGAAAAGTTACGTAATTTTAAGCAGGGTAAACCCAGTTTCACTCCATAATCAACAATATGACACAAAATCTGTTATCGAAGAACTGTCAGAAAATTGCAAAACAAATCCACAACAATTTCAACAAGTCCATGTCAGGGATTAAATATTTAGTTCTGACACTCATACGTTAAATGCAACCCAAAAGTTGAATATTTAATTGGTTGATAAATGGTTCAGAAGTAGAAGCATTAGCCGAATTGAATCCAGTACTGTTTGTTTTTCAAATAGACAAGTTGCAGACAGTGCAAAATAAACAAAATGCCGCACGAAATGTTTTAGGACAAAGTACATGTTTCTCAGCGCCAGGAAGGTCTGCAGTGAGAAATGTTTTAAAACACATATAATTAGCTATTTATTTTCATTAAAATATACAGACAAACTTACCCTCTGTGAACTGAAAATAAAATGCAGTAATATCCTTCGTAGCTTAATGGGAGACAATAGGCTGGATTTCACATTACTCTAACCGAGCTGCATCTGCGCTGTGCACGCGCCGATGATGTTTAACTCCGCGAACAGAATCGCTCAGAGAAACCCCTCCCACTCACGGACATGGTGTCTTCCATGAATTAGCGTTAAGAACAAGTGGAAGATACCAATCGAATCTGGGTAAAGATTGGAAGTATTGTTTATTCGAGGGGTTTTACTTTTTTTTCTGCTGTGTCATTCTTTTGTAGATGAAGATATCATCGAGCAAATGCACAAATCTGAAATGCAATTACTCTAGAATCTTCAGATGCACAGTTGAACAGGCATGGAATGGGGCTGCACGGTGGCTCGGTGGGTAGCACTGTCGCCTCACAGAGAGGAGAATGATGTGCTTGGTGTTTTCTATAGGTTTCCTACTACAACCCACGTCAAAGAACAAGACTAAAGTTGGCTACTTATTTTCACCCTGCGATTCGTTTGGCTCCTTAATTGACTTGTTCAACAAATCTTGATTTTTTTTGTGCAGATGCGGTTTTGCAGAACGTGCTATGTTAAATCACCACTGTGACTTTAAAGTATGAGACTTGGATAATAAAACATATAATTTATTTTTAAAAATACCACGTGACTTCAGTTTATTTCAACTGTATTTCATTGCAAGTAGATGAATACCAAACAAATATTTCAGTTTTATGTTATATACTCTTAATGTACTTAATGTACATTGCTCTTGGGTGACTTTAAAGGTGCTCTGATTTTTTGTTATTCTTGTATCTAGGCTTCTAATTATTATTATTATTATTATTATTATTATTATTATTATTATTATTATTATTATTTTAAAACCTCTTTTTAGTCTGGCCCAAAGTGATTTATCATTTTAAAAACAACTGGCAACATGGCATGAGTATCACTGTAAATAAATAGGAGGATCATATTCTAGTGTGTTATTAATGACCTAAATCACTTTGGGCCAGACTGAAAACAGTATTGGACTATAAGTCTATAAGAGATATGTAATTTACCTGGCCCAAAGTGATGAAAGTCATTAATCACACACTACAATATGATCCTCCTATTCATTTACAGTGATACTCATGCCATGTTGCCAGTTGTTTTTAAAATGATCTGCACATAAAGTACAGAATCGCTGAATGCCCCCTCTCAGTTACAGCTGTGGCGAATGAGGAAACTTTAGCCGGTGAAAAAGACACTGCAAATAAGGAGCCAAACGAATCGCAGGCTGTGAATAAGTAGCCAACTTCAGCTCCAAGACGTATTCGATTATTTGGTGTCTCTGAAGTGTACCTAGTGCGTGACTGTATATATGAGTGTGAGTCTATGCCACTGGCTAAGCACTGGCTCTCATGTGAACCTGTCCAGGATAGAGCGGATAAGAAAGTGAATGAATGGAACGTCATGAAATTATAAAGTGAACCAGATATGCAACAACTGTGAGTATTATAAGATGAGAAAATGAGAAGATACGACTTTCAAGTCCACTTTCATGACTAAATGGGCATTTCAGTGGACGTTCACAATCCATACAAGCATACTTGTGTAATTCAGTGTAGTCAAAGCATCTGTAAAAGTATATAACAATGCCTTTAATATAAAAGGAAGACACCTTGGGAGAACCAAGACTCAAAAAGGGGGCCATTCTCATTGGGTGAGTTTACTCTGGGTACTCTGGTATCCTCCTACAGTCCAAAGACAGGTACGTTAGGTTATTTGTTATCTCTAAAGTGTATATAGTGTGTGTGAGTGTATGTTCCCTATGATGGATTGGCACACTGTTCCTACATTGTGCTCTGTTCTGCCAACTTGGCAGCAGCTCTCCTGCTACCCTGTCCAGTATCAAGCTGATAAGAAAATGACTAAATGAATGATTGTGGTTGCTTGATGCATTGTTTCTCATTTAACTTTAACTACATGCTAAATGTAAAATGACAGTTACTTCCCCATTGAATTCTGAACAGCATCATGAGTGAGCCATCATTACAACATTCAGTCCAGTCATCACGCAGTGACTCCATGCTTGGCAGCTAAATGTTCAGATACTGCAGCCGATATAGTAGCTAAGAAGCAAAGTACACAAGATGAGAAAATAAAGCATTTAGAAGAAAAACATAAAAAAGAAATTGAAGTTAACAGAACACAGTTCAAACCTAATTAAAGTAGCCTTCCAATTGTGCAGCTACAACACATTTATGCCATTTAGTAGACAACCTCATCCAGAGCAACTTTGCTGCAAGCATTTGTTGGCCATACCATGTGGCAGAGGTGGGATTTGAACCTGGACCTTCTGGTCTATGGTCCAGTACCCTAACCACTAGGCCACCACAGTCCCACCTTAGACAGACAAGGCCTTACCCAAGCTTAAGACAGTATACATTTGAATAGGCTTCCAGTGCTAGAACCATTTATGTGCAGTGGTGATTAATTTTAAGTGAAATCATGTGGTTTTTTGTCATTTCAACCATATACAGTGGTGTACAGTACACATTGAAATGAAATAACATTACTCCGGGAGTAAATGTGTCACATAAAACACAATACAACATAAAGTGCACATGTACAGTAGACAGTTAAAAGGTGAGGATATATGTGTGTGTGTGTGTGTGTCTGATGTGTCCATTTGTTTATACCAGACATGTTCAGGAGTCTGATAGCTTGTGAAAAGAAACTGTTGCCCAGTCTGGATGTCAGGGCCTGGATGCTTCGATACCTTTTCCCAGACGGTAGGAGGGTGAATAGTGTGTGTGAGGGGTGTGTGTGGTCTTCCACAATGCTGGTTGCTTTTTGCAGTTGCAGCGAATAGTGTAAATGTCTGTGATGGTGGGGAGAGAGACACCAATGATTTTCTCAGCCATCCTCACTGTCTGCTGCAGGGACTTGCAATCCGATACGGTGCAGTTCCCAATTCAAGTCATGTCAAATTAATTTATATAGTGCTTTTACAATGGTACATTGTCTAAAAGCAGCTTTACAATATTTTATTATATATTATATATTATATTATATTATATATTTTATTATTTAAAGTCCCAAATTGAGCAAACCTAGGGCGACAGTGGAAAGGAAAAACTCCATTAATATAGAAGGAAGAAACCTTGGGAGGACCAAGACTCAAAAAGGGACCCATCTTACTTGGATGGCCTAGATGTTAATTGAAATAATTAAGTTGTATTAAAAGTAAATAATAATATTTTAATTAAATAAATAAATAGATTTAAGATAATGAGTTGAAGACCAGTACATAGAGTGATGCTGAGGTGAAGGAACATCTTAAGTGTATGATGCTGGAACTACTACCAGAACATGAGCTCGGAGAGAAAATAGAAAATGTTACTTATTAATTAGGAGCACAGAGTGTATTCACTCATGATAATCACTAATGAGAGGTGCAGCATGAAACTCCGGCAGCATTATAGCAAGGGGAAGAACCAGAAGGTAACACAGCCATGTCTCCCAGCCTAAATCTAACCAAAAGCTTTCCTAAATAAGAATGTTTTTACCCAAGACTTAAAAATTTGCGTGTCTGAATCTTTACAGTGGAAAGTTTTATCCATAGCTGGGGTGCCAAGTATGAGAAAGCTTTTTTTTAAATTTTTTTAATTCTAGGAACTGAAAGAAGTCCTGCACCCTGTGAACGAAGTAAACGATCTGGATTGTAAGACTTTAGTGGTTCCCTCAGATGCGGGGCCAGACCGTGTAGACATTTATATGTTACAAGAAGTATTTTATAATCTATGAGAAATTTAACTGGTAACCAGTGTAGAAATTACTGAACAGGACTGATATGATCAAATTTTCTAACAACCGAACAGCCATCCAGATTTAGCTTAGATGTAGTCAAACTGCCTTTTACAGTCTTTGGTCCAACTAATAAAGCCTCAGTTTTATCTAAGTTAGGTACAAGGAAATTAAATGACATCTAGTATTTTATTTCCTTAAAACAATTCTCAATTTTATATATATTTTTATATATCTGCTGATATGTACAGCTGTGTAACATCTGCATATCAGTGAAAACTAATACCATGTTTATGAATAACTGAGCCTAAAGGTAGCATGTACATGGAGAATAATAGTGGGTCAAGCACAGACCCCTAAGGAACACCATATTTTACTTTTGAGAGTTAAAAGCGTTGATTATTTCCATAAACAAAGTCAGTCAGATAGGATTTAAACCAAGAATGTGACAGTTATTTAATACCTATAGTGTTTTCTAGCCTATTCAGTAAGATATCATGATCTATAGTGTCAAATAGAACAAGAAAAGAAACACATCCATTATCTGATTATATTAATTAATCATTAAATACTGTAACTAATTCTGTTTCAGTACTTTGATGGGGTCTGAATCATAAG
Source organism: Parotocinclus haroldoi (assembly GCA_034779995.1). Lineage (NCBI taxonomy): Eukaryota > Metazoa > Chordata > Actinopteri > Siluriformes > Loricariidae > Parotocinclus > Parotocinclus haroldoi. Next base: position 8,215 of record JAUZST010007855.1, on the reverse strand, counting down.
TGAAATGTTTCATAAATACAGTTACTTACAGAGCTGCTGATTGACAACTTTTTGTAAGATTTTGGAGAGGAAATGTAGATTTGAGATTGGTTTATAATAAGACAGAACACAAGGGTTAAGATTGTCTTTTTTAATCAGGGGATTTATTTAGGCACATTTAAAGAATTTTGGCACATAACCACAGGTAAGGGATGAATTTAAATTATAAGTAGTAGTTATATAATACTCTGTATTAATCATTTGAGTAAATATGTAGGAATTTGATCTAATAAACATGTTGCTGACTAAGACAAGCTGATCAGTAAAGACAGTTAAGTATTAGTAATTGGGGTAAAAGATTCTAGTCCTGATTTAGAGCTAATTAAACAGAAATATACACTGTTGCTGCATCGGGAAGGCTGCTGAATAAATGAGTGATTTGATAAGCATTGAACTTTTTGCCTAAATACAGGTAGTGATGTAGCTGCTCAGGATGCCCTCAGTGATTTCTCATGGAATATGATGAGGATGGAAGGAGGGAGATATGCCTTCTTCATCCTTCACAGGAAGTAGAGATGCTGCTGGGGTTTCTTGGTAATGGTGCTGGTGTTGAGAGATCAGGTGAGATCCTCTGCCAGGTTTACTCCAAGAAACTTGGTGTTCTTGACGATGTCCACATTGGAACCATTGATGTGTATTAGACAGTGATCGTACCTTGTTCTTCTGAAGACAACAATCATATCTTTGGTCTTGACTACTTTCAGAGACAGGTTGTTGGTTGTACACCAGTTTGTTAACCAATGAACTTCCTCTCTGTATGCTGACTTGTCGTTGATGAGACCCACCACATTCGTGTCATCTGCAAACTTGATGATGTGATTTGAACTGTGGATTGCTGGCAAGTCTGGCCAAGTGGGTGATGGCCAGGTGAAGGGTGGTGGATATTGCGTCACCTGCTGAACGGTTGGAAAAGTACGCAAATTGCAGAGGGTCTAATGAAGGAGGCAGCTGGGTCTTGATGTCCCTCATAATAAATCTCTCGAGGCATTTCATGATGACTGGTGTGAGGCAACGGGACAGTAGTCATTGGGGCAGGACACTGAAAGGTTCTTTGGCATAGTTATGATGGTGGTTGCTTTGAGACATGTTGGGATGGTGGCACTGCTCAGGGAGATGTTGAAGATGTCATCTGGAAGGGAGTGCTCTGGTCATGTGCTCGCTTTGCCACTCTGATGGCCCAGAGACAGTTTAGCCCTTGTTGTTCTTAGGGCTGCCTTGTCTCCTGATTTGAAGGCAGAGTTCTCGAGCCTTCAGCAGAGCACCTCTGCAGTCATCCACAACTTCTGGTTGGGATATGTAAGGATTGGGACATGTGAGGATGGTCTTGCAGCTGGTCAGTAATTAAGTGTACTCCAAGTCTGTGGTGTTGCTGTAGGTTGCAGCCTCCTAACATATTTGCCAGTCAGGGTGCTTAAAAACTTCCTTATTGTTTAAAATAATGCTAAGCTGTATTATCTTGGGAAAAATGCAGGTGATGCAGTTTGTAAGACCTTGGATGGTACGTTTTACTGAAATTATAATATAATCTGTATCTGTATCTTACCTGACAAGTATGTGAGTACTATGTGTAGTATCTATCTATCTATCTATCTATCTATCTATCTATCTATCTATCTATCTATCTATCTATCTATCTAAGTAAATAATGTTTTAGAAATTTGCTTCCTTCGTGTCAGTGAAGCAGAGATTGCCTGTAATCAATATTCCAATGACTTCTTTCCATGCTCTACGTTCTTCAGAGCCTGCTCCTGAAAGACAAGACCATTGTTTTCAGCAAATATCAGCTGTAAATGTATGTATGTTTTGTCAAAACAAGAAACATCAGCTTCACAACTATTCCAAATTCATATCTAAGTCTATAGAGGAGCTCTGGAATGTTAGAAAAAACTGTCATGGGTGTCCAATGCCCGGATGTGAAGCAAAGGCAGCTGTTGCTCTTAATGAGGCCAGAGATGTCGCAATCTATGAACACTTTAATGATCATATCTGTATGGGTCTTGTCAAAGAACAACTCAAGTTCTGAAAAACACCCAGATGAATAATTAATGTATTGATCAAGGAGTGAGCAATAGCCTAGAAGCAGACACATATCCAGTGAGATTGAAGTGAATCACTAGATTTAGACTTCTACTGCTCACGTTGATCTGTATGGCACATAAGTAAATCGTACACCACATTTCTGCTTGTCATATTGTTAAATATCACTTTAACTTGATAATATGAATTCATATTTCAAAAATATTACTCACACCACAAACCTTTTTTAAATGTTTGTTTCAATTTAGTTGTTACAGTGAATTAATGGACTATAAATTATTACATATAAGGGACATATTTAATGCATTACACTTACTGCATTTAGTAGATCTGTATGTTTTACCTAATATCTAATCCATGTTATTCTTGACCCTCAAGTTAATTTATGACACACAGTTTTTTTAGACCTCTTTTTTTGTCTCAGCCAGTTCTTGTTAGAACTTCATGATGTATGATATTATTCTATAAAAAGAAATAAAAAGAAGTTGAATTTCCTGGTCTGCTTGGATCACTTGGGTGGACACAGCACGCAGGTCTGGTCTGTTTTTGTCATGCACTGATTCTGAGTCTTAGTCTGGATGTTCCACTTATTATTTAGTTTGTTATGAATATGCGTTAAGGAGTCCAGGATGCTTAGCAAAAGACGATATGCTATCCCTTATTACACAGTAGATAAAAGTGGACGGTGAAAGTACTTTTTTGTAAAACGAATACCTAATTTCACAGATTTACTGCTTTCACCCGTTTGAGTTGCTCGATTATTTATTTGCCGCCATCTGCTGGTGAAATGATTTAATCTAATCTGGTAGTTTTCTTCTGTCACTGTTTATACCGTAGTAGGAAAGATCACTTCAGGCCTTTGTAAATGGTCCATGATGGTCCAAAGATTATTTATCATATTATAAGAAAATATAAAAATATCATAATCAACATGACAAAAGACATCTGTTATGTCAATGGGCGTTGCCAAAGTGTCCTTAAAGCAGGACTGTTTTGGGGAAACTTTCCAGACAATATAAATTCAGCCCCAAACCTTGCTCATATTTCCCATATTGGATAATTGTGAAGTGGAGTGGTCTAAAACTGAAGTGATAATTTAGCTCCTACTATTATTATAATACTATTTTACTTTATTATAAACATATGCGAAGAAGTTAAATAACATTGTACTTACATTGATAAATATTCAACTTCAAGAATAGGCTGATAAATTACTCATTCTCCCTACAAAAGTGAGTGAGAGAGTGAGTTTTAATACTGACATAGTAAGCTGTATTACACTTATTTAACCCCTTCAATGTAAAACACACACTTTGTGACACTATTTGAGAGATCAGTTACATAAACAAGCTGGTACCAGTCGGCCACCAGCCAAAGGTAAGGGATGAATTGAAAATAATAAGCAATGATAATACCTATAATACTAGGTATTCATTATTTGAGTAAATATGTAGGATTTGAATCTCTTAAGCATTTTGCCACGCTGATCAGTGAGGAAAGTTCGGTGTTAGTAATTATGGTAAAAGATTTTAGTCCTACACTATTGCTGCATCTGAAGATTTGCTGAATATATGGGTGATTTTATAAGCATTGAGTTTTATGCCTCAATATTTCTATACCTTATTGTTAAAGAAAGTCATGAAGTTATTACTATTAAAGTCATGCTAAACTTCAGAATTATTTCGGTGATGTTTTTAGTTAATCTGGAGACTATATTAAATACAGTTTTAGGACTATTCATATTTTTTACATGATTGACGAAAAATACACAGACTTAGCTTTGGTAATGGTCTATTTATGTGAGAAGGTTCAGGAAGGTATTTCACAAAGCACAATTTCTTACCTTATCCAGATAGATTAAGCCCAAAGACAAGCCTATTAAATAGGAATTGGACATGTCCTCATCTTTGGGCTTATGTTATCTGGCTCAGTGAGAAATCCTTCTTTATGAAACACCCCCAGAGCAGAATATAACCTGTTTTTTCCACTGTCACCATAGGCTTGCTCATTTTGGGATAGACCTTTTAAGATAATATAATATTGTAAAGCTGCTTTGAGACATGCACCATTGTAAAAAAGTAATAAACCTTCACTTTGATTTGATAATGTTAATGATATTATGCCCTGTAGAGGGACAAATATGCAAACCCCTTACAATCTTTGTTTGAATTACATTGTTTGTAAACATTTTAATAGTTTTCTCTGTTGATGAACTGGAGATCCTCTGGCCATCTTTGCTCACCAAAGCTTGTTTGTTAGCATTTTCATCCCTGGCATGCTTGCTCATCAATGATCGGGTAAACACGGGTGAAGACAAAAAGTAGAGTACTTTTCAGTAATTTTGAGGATTGGAGAGTGGGGGCAGGTAAAACACAACAAATTGTGGGTGTTTAGTAAACCAACTGTGTACCTGAGCAGCCAGTTGAAAACTGTCCCAACCAATAACAAGCCTGGACTGCTCTAGTCCATCTCTCTATGATGGGAGTGAGCATATTGCACAATGATCTGGATCTGTCATGGTTTCTCATCCTCTACCTTCCTCTGACTTTCTTTTTCTCTGTGTAATATTGATAACTTTTGTTATGAAAATCTAGATATGTATCTGTTATGAAAAGAGTGAGGAACCAAAGATGCAGAATTAGGGAACACACTATGTTTATTTTATAATAAAGAATAACACGAAAAGGTGGAGCAAAGGCTCCCCAGAGTACAGAAAAAAAACAACAAAGCACAGTCGGGTTGTGTCCCAAATGGGGAAACACCAACGGCTGGCGTATGAGTGATTCTAGCACTACAGGCACTACAGTTGTCAGGGGGCAAGAGTGAGCTCGAGAGCACGAAGAAGTCACATCAGGGCACGTCCCAAATGGGGTGACACGATACACCCCTGAAACACAAGGGGCCGAGCCCAAGCTCGTGAACACTGTGAGCACAAGAAGGAACTGCGTCAAGGCGCGGCCTAAACGGAGCTGCGCAGCCGACTGGAGTATAGTTCGGTGGAGAGCCGAAAGGAAGTTCAGGCTTTGGGATACACTGGTTCTATCCCAAAACCCTAGTTACCTCAAGGGTTTTCCTTCTACGCATCAGTCAGCTCTAGATAGCCCCGGGATGTCACCGTCTGTCTATAAACAATCACTGGCATTTTATTTTGCGAGCAGAAGACCGCACATTGTGTGACAACATGGGTACGAACAACACCGAGACTCGAGCCTAATTACCGAGAGCCTGAGGTGTTCGGCATCACTTCATCAAATTAGCGCTCTGTAATAGCGACCGGGGACCACCACGAGCAGACCTTGAGGTAAGTCTCGTAACAGTAGCTTCTTTTTACTCTCCCACCTACATCTGCCTTTCAATACTTCATCAGTGATGTGCTATGTGAGACCCTTAACTACCCCTTCATTTAACTTGACAACGTTCTTATATATACAACATTCTTATATACAACTGTTCTCATGCAGAGCACGTTGGACTTGTTAGGCCCTTGAGGAGTGGCAGCGCTGGCTGGAGGGGGATAATGACCCCCTTTTTACAGACCACAAGAATGTGGCTTATATAAAGCCGGTCAAATGTCTGAATTCCCAAGAAGTCTATTGGTCCTTGTTATTTGTACAGTTTGATCTCACTTTTTACAGTCCAGGCACAAAAATATTAAATCAGACACTCCTACCAGACAGTGGGATCCCCTCAACACCAAAGCCAGTTCTCCTGGCAACTTGAGTAGTCACGCCCCTGATGTGGAATACGACAGCTTCCCAGAAGACCTAGTCTCAGGGCCCCCAGTTTGCTAGCCAGTTTTTAATAGCATTGTGTTGGCTTGTGGGGACCTCCACCATCATCAGGCTTTCACTCAGTCTAATGGCTAGTGCGTGCTACCTGGATGGAGTAGTTGCCTCTGCCCTTGCTATGTACCCGTTTGAATACCAATTTGGTTTGGAGGTGGAGGAGGGGTCCTATTGACTGAGGAGTGTGTACAGAACTGCCACAGGGCATGGCAGGTAGCACATCCCCCAGGTGTAATGTGGAGACCATGCTATGCCAAGCAGACCAAAAGTGCAAGGCATCCCGCTCTTAGTGCCCTGGACAGAGAGTGTGGCTGTCTACTGAAACATTTCTGAAGAAAGTATCTCCTGCCTTATCCCCCCTCACCTGTTTTCCACCCATTTCTTGTTTCCTGTTTTTCTTTCGTTTTTTGCTGTCATCTCCTTCTTCTCTATGTCTGAACCCATAGCTGTGTTTTATTACAGGATGGATGTGATCTCATAAAAGATGCCTTTTTGTTCCCCCTCTATGTGCCCTGTGGGCAAATCAATCAGGTGAGTTCCCAGGGACCACGCTAGTGGATATTTCTTTATTAACTTCAACTTCTGATACTGCTTATAAGTATCCTGTCTCATCTGTAAAAAGCTCTGTCAACAATTTCCTCTTATTAGTGGGCTGCACTGCACTCAGATATAGGTTTGAGCTTTTAATCCAGGTGAGTTATTGTCACATCTTTCTTCACAGAATGCAGCTGTTAAAAAAACACAAGAGCTGGAGCCAGGCCAGCAGAGTGGGATGCAAGCAGTGATTCATTGGGCTAGATGATTCCAGGTTTCCCTGCCTCAAATGGGAATAATAAGGCCATTTATATGGATGTCATTGGAAATAATCACATAGGCTTATGTGCAACTCAGACAATTAGGTGTTAAAATGAGCAATATTTAGTTTAGTTAAATGCAATTATAACACTACATATACACTTTAAAAAATAAATTGTCTCAGTGCCTAAATCCCAAAAGCCAAGCCTAAAAGATTGATTGAAATTTAAACAGAAGAATATTTATAAAAACTTGAGAATATTGAATGAAATTATAGTGTTAACACTGGAAGTTTGAAGCATGTCTACTCCTGATCTTTAGCTGCTACTCAAGTTGCTTATTTATGACAAGTGCTCGAAAGGGAGCCTTTCAACACAAAACAGTGTGCAGGTCAAGGTTCAAAAGCTATGTAATTTTATTAACACAAAGATGAGTATTTAAAGTGTATGTGTTTGCATGTGTGCATATTTGTATGAGTATGTGTGTTTATGTGTATGTATCCATATATGTGTATGTAAATGTGTGTGCATGTGTATATAATAATAATAATAATACTAATAATAATAATAATTAAAGTTAAACATATATAGTGCCTCTCACAGAACTCAAGGATGCTTAAGAATAGAACAACACATAAAAATACAATCAACACTTAATATAAAAAAGACATAATTCAATGTAATCAAACACATTATGAAGTAATAGAGAGGAGGTTCAATGAAAAAATGAGAGATTTAAAATCCATTAAAGTAGAAGCAGACTAAACGGACGATGAAAGAGAGTCTCAGAGGGTGGGAACAGCCACAGCAAAGGATCTCTCATCCATGGAGGAAAGCCTGAACCTAGGGACAGAGAGAAGGTTAGGAACACAGCGACCAGGTAGGAGTTTAGTAATGTACTAAATTGCTGAGATAAAGTGGAGTAAGACCACGGAGAGATTGAAGTGTTACTAAAATTTTGTACTGTATGCGTTTGTGACCCAGAATATGGTGGATTTCAGGATATCATGTGATATAATGAGAATAGAATTAGAGGGAAGAAGAGATGCAATAACCATGATGAGAGGAGACAAAAGCATAGTCTAGGACAAAGACAAAATCCAGAATCTCTGCAGCAGCAGGAGAAAGGAAAGGACGCACCCAAGCAATATTAAAAAAGTAAAAGAAAGCAGACTGAGAAATAAACCTAATGCGAGGAGGAAAAGATCAAGTCAAAAAGAATACTGAGATTGCAGAAAGTATGGGATAAGTGAACAGACACACAAGTAAGCTACAGAAAGTAGATTATCAAGAACATAAGGAGCGTTTCCAAAAAAGTTGGGACATTAAACAAATTGTGAATAAAAACTGAATGCAATGATGTGGAGGTGCCAACATCTAATAATTTATTTAGAATAGAACACAAATCACAGATCAAAAGTTTAAACTGAGAGATTGTATCACTTTAAGGGAAAAATATGTTGTTTCCTAATTTCATGTCATTAGCAAATCCCAAAAAAGTTGGGACAAGGCCATTTTTACCACTGTGTGGCATCCCCCCCTTCTTCTTACAACACTCAC
>JAUZST010007854.1:0-13906 GCA_034779995.1 Parotocinclus haroldoi | reverse complement strand
TGTTCTGCATTAATGTTGTCATCACAGAACCCTATACCATGGTAGACCCAGACTTTTGGACTTCTTGCTGATGGCATGGCAGGTTTCTTTTTTAAAAAGATCTCAAATACTGATTCATCTGAACGCAATGCACATTTCAACTGAGTGATGATCCGTCACTTCTAATTCTGATTAATGTAAAACTTATTGTTTTGCACATAAAGTTTTATGTGGCATTTGTGAATGTAACTACTTGCCCTATTGAAGAAAGTCGGTTCTTCATGGAGTGCCATTTTAGGGATTAGAGATAACGGGATTTCAGAATCAAAATCATATAGTGAAATTATGCAGTATATATAGAGAACTGTGCACATTTTAAACATTTCAAAAAGTTGTACAGTCACTGTTTGCAGTCAAATAAGTATTTAGTTTATTTACTTTACTTTATTTTACTTTACTACTTTATTAACTTAACTAAATTAACTTATTATTACTTATTTATGCCCCTGTTCCAACTTTTTTTGGAATGTGTTGCATGCCTAAAATGCAGGAATGAATATAAATTAGCAAACAAAATCAACCTGAGCATCCTACTGGTGCTGGTTACATTACATTACTTTTTTGACATCTTTAACCAACAATATAACAGTTTGTCTTGTGTTAATACAAAAAGGCACATTGAACGACTAGGATTGGGAAACAAGTTTTTGTGAAGGCACTGTTATGTTTTGAATTGTTGCAGGTATTTCAACAGCAAGAGTGTGATCGCATCAACATTTTGAGAAATGCCATTTGGGTCCATTGTAACCACTTCTCAATGCAATGTGTGAAAGATGATGAGGTTAGTTTAGTAAACAGATTTTCACTTCACATATAAAGTTTATAGTTACTGAAACTGTATTTTATTTAATTCTTATTATTGTTGCTCTTTCTACATGTATAGTGTTATGAGAATGTGAGGACAAATTTGGAAAAATGTGACATTATTACAGACATTAACAACTTTATTGAAATGAAAAGCACCGGAAGAACTCCACCAGGTCTGTCCCCTCTGCAGTTTTTCCTCTTCGGATTTTTTTGATCTTTGAAGATTTTTCATTTTGTAAAGTTACATATTTTAATGCATATACTCAGTTCAACGTTAGCATTATCCGCTTAAGTGCTACACATCATGCATGTTATCATGCGCTATATACAGTCCAACGTTATATACACTTCAAAGACATTCAAACTAATTTACATTCTTTATGACTGCAAATATTTGAGAATTTTGCATACATTTATTTTGACGTTATGCATTTATATCAGTGGCAGCTGCTGGTCTTTCAAAGAGGGAAATGTATTGTTAGCTTATATAAAATTTGTCAGTTATATGTAAATTCTGCCATTTGTTCCTTTTCATGAAACTGGTCTGCAGCCATATCATGCCAAATGAGTGTCTTTTCCAGTGTCCTTTCAATGGCCAGCAGAGCTAGACTGCTTAGACGACCTTGTCCCATTGTATTGTGGGTGTAAGACTTTATATAGTAGAAAATCCTTCAACAACCGCAGATGTAGATCCAATTGTTGCCACTAACGATAACGGTTTGTACAGTAATACAAACCACAGTAAAATGCAGTAATATTAAGGTAAGTTCCCACTAAACTGAACATGTTTTTTTCCAGAAAGCAGGAACTGAAACCTGTATGAGATTATATAATTTCTGTGAGGAGTAATTGGCTTAATAGGGAGTAATTATTCCCAAATATTGATGTATAAAATCTGGAGTAAAGCTTCTTATTTCATTAATAGAAAACAGGTTTGGTAATCAGAAAGTATTTATTTCAGGATGACATTGCATTTTGCCACAGAGCAAATAGTGTTAAGACTATTTTGTCAGGAAAGACAGATCAACTCAGTGACATGGCAAACAGCCAGCAAACAATTTTGACTTATACTTCATGAAGGCAGAATCTTCAGCTTTAAAGCAAAATGTTTGTGGTTATATACATGTATGTGATTTGTTTATTTGCTATGCACTGGCTGAGCGTGTGGTGATTCAGTGTTTTTAGGTGTTAAAAAGTATATTGTATTTTTGAAAGAGTTTTAAAAGAATTAAAAGTATAAAACGAAAACCAAAAATAAATATGGAATTTTTATTTTATAAATGATCTCCCGTGGGAATACAGTGCACACGCTCATTCAACACAGGATAGGTGTAATACAAGAAAGTGTGAAAGCCTACATGTACATGTTGTTGTTGTTTTTTTTTTCAATTATTTATTCTCCCACTACCTCTAGCCCCCATCACGTTTGAAAATTACTATAATCGAGAACCACTTGGTGACTGCAGCAATGGCACTGCCCGCTTTGGAGTAATGAAGAGGTATGTACACTACTTAAGTTTGCTTTCCTGGTTTGGGTCACCAGAGCTCTCTTGGATTGCTGTTGCAGCACTGAGGAATATTTCCCTGTCTGGCCTCATTTCTTCAGGTACAGCCAATCATGCCAGTTAGTTTGATGCTTGTCCTAGCCAGAAGGCAGTGCTGGAACTCCAATGCCAGTCACAAGTGGTGACCTAGCAAATTGCCACAGTCAAAATTAGGTTTTGGTTGGGAATTTAGATATTACAATTATGTGTTAAATGCTAACCTAAATTTAAATTAATTATATGTTCTACTCTTTGTGGTTGTTTTTCAGGTTTTCAAATCTTTTGCAAGGAAACTGCTCGAGTGGATCCAGAGCAACTGGTGATTGTTCAGAGTCATTAGCCCCTTCTTCTGGTAGGTTAAAAGTGACAATAACTATGGTCCATCCTTAATTTCGGTTCAACTTTACTCTGAGGGCCACAAACATAATGATGTCATGGAGAAGTAATGCTTTAGTAAAGTAAATAAAATATATTACTCCTGTATGAAGTCATGAATGGGGCACTTTATGCATATTCATGAAGACTCATGAAGAATTGACGATTTACCTAATGATGAAACATTAATTAATATTCATGTGCCCTTATAGTAAAGTGTTACCTTTTTTTGCATCTGATCCTTCGGCTGATTCAGATTGGACAGAACATATTTATTTACAGCAGATTTTTCCACTAAATTAAAAAGTTGTTTTTGCACAGGGGGTGCTGTGGTACCTTAGGTAGTTGATATTGTATTTAAGATGGTTACCAGGATTTTACTATAGTCCAAACATTTTTTGTTGCTTTGTCCTGAACCAGGGTCCTTCTGGTTAATATCCTGGTACAGTAACCACTGCATCACAATTCCACTAATATTAAACTTAGCTAACAGAAGCTAGCTGTATTTGAATCTTGGCTAGTCTATTAGCACCGATTGCTTCCTTCCACAGCTAGGTTAAAAACTTAGCTAAGTGTTTTCTAGTAACTAATGTATCTTACATGAGCTAGCTACCAAACAAGCGATTTGTGTGTTAGCATGGATTTCACCACATGGTAAAATTTAATTTAAATATCTTTAGCGTAAGTGTATGTAAACTTTTATATTTCAATCTTATTGGTTCTAAAACAGTTATTTCTTTATGTTCAGTTATTTAGTTATGTATTATTTATTTATTGATAATAAATTTAATGTCAGAAAACTACAGGCTTTTTTATCAAGTAACACTTTTTTATCAATATGAAGTGACGTTGGCTTCTTGGCTTCTATGTGGCATGTTCATTTTTTATAATCAATCCATCTTATTGCTGGCCATTCTGCTCTTCTTTTTCCTTAATATGTTCCAATAACTGTATTTTCCTATAATTCAATTCAAATGTATTTATATAGCGCTTTTTACAATGGTACATTGTCTCAAAGCAGCTTTACAATATTAGACTATCTTATCTTAAAAGGCCAGTCCCAAGTTGAGCAAGCCTAGGGCGACAATGGCAAGGAAAAACTCCCTGAAAATGGTAGGAAGAACCAAGGACCAAGACTCAACAGGGGACCCATCTTCCATGGGTGGCCTAAACATTAGTTAAATAAATACTTATTAATAATATCAAATTATAGCTAAATTATAGATAAATAACAATTTAAAATCAAACGACAAACCAATAATACAATTTAAATTGGTAGTTTCAAAAATAAACAACAAATTTACTTTCAGTACCTGGCTTTTAAGTGAAAGTAAGGTTTGATTTCATTATGGATTCATTTATTTGATTTCCATGCTATACAAAATTATCTCAAATGTCTGTCTACTTCAAAGTACAAAGACATCAATATATTTCCTTTCATTTGTTTTCATTATTGTTGGGCATTCTGTTCTGAACATTCACAGTCATATTCTGAGCTTGGCTTGCAAAGGGAAGTCAATATGCTAAAAAAAAACCCCTTACCCCACCCTGCTTCTGCTGTGCGCCTATCTGTGTCATCTTTCTCGACTACTGGAATCTATGTTGCTAAGGCCCTACATGATCTAAAACAACAAGACAGTGGTCTATTTTCAGCACTGGTGGTGAAGATGCAGCTTTTGTACTCAGTGATGACAAAAGCTGCATCTTCACCACAAGAGCTAAAAAATAGGTCTCCTTCATGTTGTCACCTTCATTTTCTACACAATATACTGAAGTCCCTTTTTCAATTTGTTTTTTTTATTATAATAGTAAGTCCCTTCAGAAGTTGATCAATACAATACATTTGCTTTCTTTTTCCTGTAGATGGTAAGAATCTGAATATTACACTCTATAGTCATACTGGTATGTTTGCCTGCCACTACATAATTAGTTCATGCTGTTATTATAATTTTTGTTTCTGTTAACTACTGTACTGTTGTTAAAACCACAAGTGGTATAGCATGGATACTCATAGTATGGAGACTCATGGAGTTTAGGAATATACAAGTTGTGTTTCATAGTGCTCTTTACACTCTTAAATATCAGATAAAGCATTTGTCTTGTTTACTAAATTTACTGAGCATATAACAATTGCTGCTCGTCTGTCATGCTTGCAGTTCTTCTGAAGGCTGAAAGCTCAATCCGGTTTTCATAAAAACAGACTGTTGCTTATTTGTATAAATAGCGTCACATGTCTATCATATTAATTATGGGGGTGTCTGTGATTTATCCTAAATAGTCCATTTTCCAATGTGATCATGTGAGATCTGTGAGCAATGTTCTTAAAGACTGTTGCTTGTCTCCATAGTGTTTGTTGTTCCAAAGGTTGGACTCTCACAAGATCTACTTGTTTTAGATCATGTAGGGCCTTTACAGTTCTCTGAAAAACATAGCTTGTTTATGTGGTTATGTGCCATGCCTTGTTGTGTCTTTACCTCTCACTTTTAAAGACCATCTGTTATGGGTATGAGGGTCCTTGTTCTATTACTCAAACGTCTATAAATTGTTTTTGTCTCAAGTCCTTGAGTTAGTATGTTGTGATGGTTCAGTAGTGCAAGGGGTCTTTTCATGAGATTACCTCATTATCCTTGGATGGATTTTGTGCCAAATCATGATTTTAATCAACTTTTAACATCAGCCGTTTCAAATCACATCATTATTTAGTTTAAATAATTTCTAAATTCCTACCTTCTCAACTTTCTTTGGAATGTGTTGCAGGCCTGAAATGCAGGAATAGATGTTTATAATAATGTGAAATTAAGTTAACAAAGAAAAAAAACGAAGTATATCAGGTTCATACTGTCTACAATTAAATAGAAGTCAAAGTAAATGTAAGAAACACTGTCGATTTTTTTAATTTAAATTTTCCATAACATCACAATTTTTTCTGATGTGGGGTTGTAGATGGCCTTATTAGGAAAGAGAATTGTCCAGAAATAGTGAAGCAATACCATGAAACACCAGTAACAACGTACTACTTGGTCACAAGTCACAATTCTACTAGTACAGTGATCATCATAATTAGCTTAAAGGCCTAGAGGCAACAACATTTACAAAAGTAAACTTAACACAAAGTCCTGAACATTTGTGGACTAAACTGAAAAGTTTGTCTGAGGAAGGAGGTACACAAACATGACTAAGTTACCTGTTCTCTTCAGAGAAATAATCAAATGTTCTGGCAATGTATAAAAGCTATATCTATGCATGTTGAAATTAGACCTCTGCCATGTTGTCACCTTTGTCCCTTTTTCACATCATTTTTTTAATTTGCTGAGTGTCTTGTTTTCTGCCTAATACTGATTGATATACATTTGATCAAAGTTGAATCCTAAAACATCTTCATAAATGCTTGCCTATCTTTTTACATTTCATTATACGCAGCCTTTGCTTTTTCTGTTTCTGTGTTCTATTATCACTGTCACTTGTCTAGAAGTTCGTCCTTAGAACAAAGATATGCTCCATTTTTCCTGAGGGTACTGTGTAAATTTACATTGTGAGGACCATCAAAGGTTTTGGTGTACAGTTGTTGCCAAACGTTTTGAGAATGGCACAATTTTGGCACAAAGTTTCTGCCTCAGTTTTTTGAGGATGTTTTGTCAGATGTTTATGTGTTATTATGAAGTTTATTGACAAATATATAGTTTATATAAGCAAAATGCGTATAAATATTACAGTGTTGACCCTTCTTTAAGACTTCTGCATGCTGGATATCAGCTTCTGGGCAAAATATTGAATGATTACGATTAATCAGTGTTTGAAGTTGATAGCAGTTTCTGGGAATTCGCCACAGACTGTCAATGGGATTGAGATCTTGAGAGTTTCCTGGCCATGGACTTAAAATTTCAATGTTTTGTTCACCAAGCCATTTGGTTATCACTTTTGCATTATGGCATGGTTTTCCATCATATTGAAAAAAAATTATTAATCATCTCCAAATTGCTAATGGATGCTTCATAATTCGATAAATGGTTGATTGGGGTTCTATCTTAAATAGATAAATAGGAATGTCTTTGCCTGTGAAACCTTATTTAATACAATGGAACAATGCCGGTTTTAGATGTAACCACAGTTTATCACCCTTTAAAGCAATCAGTCCGCCTTTCTAATCAGAATGCCATGATCATAAACCGGAGTTAACTAGATCATCACTGATATGACATCAGCAGGACATTTTATAGGGCTGAAATGCAGTGGCTAAAATACGGTAATATTTGTGATATGGTTATTTTCATTATTTCATTTAATTTCATCATTTCATTAATTGCAATTAATGCAGTTCACCTGATCACTCTTCACAATCTAGCGTAAATACAAACTGCCACCATAAAACTGAGGCAGCAAACTTTGTGAAAACGTGCATTACTGCCATTCTCGAAACATTTGGCCAGGGCTGTTCACATTAAAATCCAATTCTAATAAGGTTTTTGATGTTGTGTGAAACATGAATAAAAACAGAATATGATGATTTGCAAATCCTTTTCAACCCATATTCCATTGAAAACACTACAAAGACAAGATATTTAATGTTCAAATGGATAAACTTTGTTTTTTGCAAATGTTTACTAATTTGGAATTTGATGCCAGTAACATGTTCCATGTTGGGACAGGAGTAACAAAAGTTGAGGAATGCTAAAAAAACACCTGTTTGGAAGATACCACAAGTGAGTGTCACGATTGGGTATAAAGAGAGCATCCCAGATTGCTCAGTTATTGTCAAGTAAGGATGGGGTGAGGTTCACCACTTTGTGAACAACTGCATGAGCAAAACATCCAATAGTTTAAGAACAACGTTTGTCATCATGCAGTTGCAAGGAATTTAAGGATTTTATCATCTACAGTCCATAATATCATCAAAAGATTCAGAGAATCTGGAGAAATCTCTGTAAGTAAGTGGCAAGGCCAAAAACCAACATTGGTTGCCTGCGACCTTTGATCCCTCAGGTGGCACTGCATTAAAACCGATATCATTCTGTAATAGTTATTACTACATTGGCTCATGAACACTTCAGAAAACTATTGCCTGTCAACTCATTTCATCGCTCCAAAGTGAAAGCCATATATATATATATATATATATACCCAGAAACGCAGTCGGCTTCTCTGGGCATGAAATTATCTGAGATGGACTGACGTAACGTGGAAAAGTGTCCTGTGGTCTGACGGGTCCACATTTCAAATTGTTTTTGGAAATCATGGATGCCGTGCCTCTCAAAGGTATCAGCGCAAAAGTCAAAAGCCAGAATCTCTGATGGCATGGGTATCTGTGAAGGCACCATTAATGCTGAAAGGTACATACAGGGTTTGGAGCAATATGTGCTGCCATCCACGCAGTGTCTTCTCAGCGACACCCCTGTTTATTACAGCAAGACAATGTCAAGCCACACTCTGAACGTGGCTTTGTCGTAAAAGAGTGCTAGCCTGGCCTGCCTGCAGTCCAGACCTGTCTCTCATTGAAAATGTGTGGTGCATTTTGAGCCACAAAACATGACAACGGAGACCCCAGACTGTTGAGCAACTGAAGTTGTACAAAGCTTCAACAATCAAGTGTTCCTAGTTCCCAAACACTTATTGAGTGTTGTTAAAAGGAAATGTGATGGAACACAGTGGTAAACATGCCCCTGTCCCAACTCTTTTGGGAAGTGTTGCAGGCATCTAATTCAAAATGAGTGAATATTTGCAAAAAGAAATTTAAGTTGATGAGGGTAAATAAAGTAAAAAAAAATAAAAGTTGATTCCACCATCTAGAGGCAATTTAGAGAAGTGTATTTGTTGTTTTGAACGGAAGCTCCAGTCATGCATGAGCATACAAATGTACAAAGTAGAGAATGGGGTTTAATTTTCGCCATTAAATTAGTGGCAGCTCTATTTTTAGCTGTTTAGGTGGCCATCAGTGTTTTTCTGATGCAGCAGCTACAGAGCCAAATTCAAAGTCAAAGTGAAATTTATTAATTTATTTATTTAACCAATGTTACATTTTCTCTAAGCAGCGGTAAAAATCAATAGTGGTATCGCTTAGGTTACATAATGGTGGCCTGTACGGGGCTGAAAGTGGTGTTATAAGGGGTTGGAGCTCAGCTAATGAATTTAAAGTATTAGTCAGTCGTCTGGTTACGGGGATAGTCACTTTTGTCAAATGGTTTATCGAGGTTAGTGTCTTGGGTGTAGAGGTTTTCAAAAGGAATAGGATGCACAGTTATTAAAAAAATAAATAAATAAATAAACTAGGGAAAAAAACACACAAGGGGCAGAGATGGAAAGCTCAGAGCAGCAAGATAGGCCCACACAGCATGTGACACATAGGGGAGGATATCACGACGCTCTCTAGTCTTCTAGAGCACAGGTACTGAGGTACAGACTCAAGTTGAAGATGTGGAGGAGGTTAACAATTTGTTGGTGACATAGGGAGAACAGTTAAGTAAGATCACAGACCAGCTGGATGCGTTAGAGATCAGATTAAAAGACGTGGTTGATGGATCTCTCATCAGTAGGTGAAGAATCCATCAGTTCATCTGATGTCACATATTTTATTGAACAATGTGAGAACTTTTTATTCTTACTGCCACTCAGTGACCAATAGGTATTGGGGTTGTACTTAATGTGGTTGTACAAGGGTCTGATAGAAGTTGGTGGTTTGCCACCAAGAGTAAAATCAAAAACTGGACCATGTTCAGGACGGCTTTTTTGGAGGCATTCCTGTCCGAAGATTATTCTGTGGAAATAGAGGATCAACTCCAAGCAAACATTCAAAAACCGGATCAGAGGTTTATCAGACTTTGCGTATGATTATCGTGCGACCAGAGATGGCAGAGGAAGAAATGGTGTGAGGGATTCTATATGCCCGTAACCCACGATGAGCTAGTGGACTGAGGGTTACATTATCCACAGCGGACCAGGAAGTAAAGGCGGGGTCTATGATTGAAAGTGCAGCTAAGAAACAACTAAGGAAAAGTGGGGAAAATAACCTGAAGGAATGCTGGCCATGGTAGAAGGACGACCCTCTCTGCTTGCTATTCCCGTACAGATCCGTGGAGCAAAGGGAGATGCAATGGTGGACACTGGGAGCACATACATGCTCACCCAGAAAAGTATGTGGAAGTGTCGTGTAAACTAGATGCGTACGTTTTGAAGGATGATCATCTGTACATGCCAGTATTACTGGGGTTAGATATCCTCGTGCTATATCATGCCAAATGGTAAGAAACACCATTATATATACCAGAATTATCACTACAGATAAAGCCCCTGTACGATGAAGGGTTTATTGTACGTCTATTCAAAAACAAGATATAATCAAAGAGAATGTCCAGAAGATATTAAAGGAGGGCATAATCGAACCATCGGCCTCCTCCTGGGCTGCGCCAGTGGCCTAGTTCCCAAGCTGGATGCCACTTTCCGATTTTGTGTTGATTATCGTGGCCTGAATGACAAAACCATATATGATGCCTACCCCATGCCGTTAGTGCATGAAATATTAGAGTCGATGCATGGGGTCACATATTTCAGCATGTTGGACCTAGAAAGTGGGTATTGGCAGTGGAACATGGATGAGGAAAGTAAGATGAAGACAGTAGCAATTAGGGTTATACCACTTTAGAGTCATGCCTTTTGGGTTACGAAATGCTGGTGCTACGTTTCAACGGTTGATGGAACAAGTGTTGGGAGAATTAAATGGCAAGGTATGTTTCGTTTTTATCAATGACATCATTAACTTCTCTCGGACACCGGAGGAGCATCTCCATCACTTGGAAGCCGTATTTGGCAAGTCACAACAAGCCCAACTTACTCTGAGTATAAAGAAATGCCGTCTTTTTCAGACCCAGCTTACCTTCCTTGGACATGTAGTGTCTGGTCGGGGCATAGAAGTGGACCCTGAAAAGGTGGCCGCTATTAATCAATATCCAACCCATACTGATTTGAAGAGCCTTCAAAGATTTTCATGCTTGGTTGGGTGGTAATCATAAATTCATACCCAGGTTAGCTGGCATCTGAAAGGGAAAGGGGTCCGTTGGGAGTGGTCACCAGAATGTCAGGATGCCTTCGTGAAATTAAACTCCAGAGTTCCCCAGTTCTGGCTCAACCCCAACACAGCACATTTCAAATACAAATTGATGCTAGTGATGTAGGGTTAGGTGCGGTACTGATCCAAGAGATCGAAGGAGAATAAAAGGTTATATCTTATGCCTCAAGAGCACTCTGGGGTATTGAACTGAGATATTCAACGACAGAAAAAGAATGTCTGGCAGTGGTATGGGCCATGGAAAATGAATACATTATGTGGAGGGTACGGTATTTGACAATATTACTGATCATAGTGTCCTAATGTGGGCTTTTAATTGTCCAAAGACAGTATCCCGATTAGCAAGATGGACATTGAGACTTCAAGCGTTTAACTTCCGGGTACATTACAGGAAATGATGTTGCAACGTGGTGCCTGATGTGCTGTCAAGAGCCTCCACAGCAGAAGGGAATATCTGCATAGCTGAAGCTTATTGGTGTGACTTGCCCTGTAATCTCCACAATATTGGAACTGCTCAGAAGAACGGCATGGTGTGTAAACAGGTGAAAGAGGCCTGTCCAAGTAACAAGATAGGACGGGTGCACTATCAGGAACAACAAGGTGTTCTCTACAGAGGCGTACCCTCTAAATTTGGAGGCTATAATTACAATTGGTAGTCCCTGACCAACCAGTTCCTAAACTATTTCCACAGCAGTCCCCTGGGAGGGCACCTGGGGAGAATGAAGACATTGAGGAAAATCTTGGAGGTGGCTTGGTGGCCTAATCTACCAACAATATAAAAGTCCCAATGTCCCAATGGATTTTATAGGTCCTTTTCTGATGAGTTGTTCCCGAAATACGATGCTAATGGTGATAGTGGATTACTCCTCCAAATGGGTGGAAATGTTTTCATTACAGGATGCTAAGATTCCTCGTGTTCCTAATTAAAGACGAGATATTCACACGATGGGGGGTGCCAGTTTACATTGTTTCAGACAAAGGACCACAGTGGACAAGCAACATGATGGCAATGTTATGTGAGGCGTGGGGGGGTAACACAAAAACTGACCACAGCATATCATTCCCAGACCAACTTGACCAAAAGGGTAAACCGAACCGATGATTGCCTCCTTCGTGGGGTCGAACCACCAGGGACCGTTGGTTACCGGAGTTTCATTTAGCCATTAATACGGCAGTGCATGAATCCACTGGGGTCACTCCTGCAGTGCTAGCACTGGATTTATTATGGGCCCACTTGAACGCCTCATTTCATTATTACCTACACCACATACAGCAGTACATTACACAACCATACAAGGTTATTAAAGGAGGTAGAAAGGCATTTGGGTGTAGCTAGGTCCAAGCAAGCCCGATATTAGACTATATTGGATAAAGACACATCCATTGTCAAATGCAGCAGCTAAATTCTCAGCCAAACTTGGGCCTAGGTGGACGGGACCGGCCAAGGTCGAGAAACAGTTAGGAGAGGGTGGAGAACATTAATGTTGTTGACCTTAAACCCTTTATGGCCCTTCTATACTGTGGACGGGGGGGGGGAACTGTAATGAATACAGGGTAAAGGCAATGCCTTATTAAAGATTTATTTATAAATGATTGCAAAAGTATATTAGTTATTTACTTTTTTGTACATGTAGCATTGTATCAAACAGCCCACGTATCTTGGATGATCTCACACAGCGTTATGGGACTTGCAGCCAATTATAAGTGAGTATGGTGAATACACTTAGAGAAGAAATGTTTGAGAGGGACGAGAGCTTTTTTTGGTTTGAACGCAGTATTTTGGATCTAATGCGGCCGTGACCAATGTGGAGCAGACGGCAGATGAGCGAATGATTATTTGGATGAGGTTCCCTGGGCATCTCGACTTTCCGTGCGGTACTGGTGAGCTAAAGGGTTTTTTAGGACGCCGCCCTATGTCTATTTCATGATGAATACCTTGAATTTTATCGTTCCTTAGGAGTTACTGTGTCAGGACTTTGGGACTATATGTAGGTTTCACAAACGGATTTTCATCTCTGGTTCCTATAGGGAGTGGGTGAGGTGTAAGATTAAGCAAATATATGATGTATGCATGCATGTATGTAAAGGGATGTAAACAGTGGATATTGGGGTACGAGTAAAAGCAATCTTATACAGCGTGACCTATTATTCTGAGCAAGCATGCTTATTATATTACCGCCCTGACCATAAAAAAATAGGTGTTTTGTAATTTGGGTGTTTATACTTACTCTGGCTCAAGGGAGGCTGCATGGAATGCTATAGTGGTATCGCCTGGGTTACAGTACATTATCTTTTTGCTGACATTACTAGCTTATACCATCCTTTTTGCATATATTTTCTAGCAGACAGTTCTGATGGAGTATATGCAGCCATTCCTGGATTTCTAGACCCAGCTCCAAATATAAGTGACCACAACTCGAAGGATTACCACGCTCTGTATGACTACACTGCACAGGTTTGTTTTTACATCACTGTATATCAGCTACAGCTATATATACACATCTATAGACATATATAGTCAACCATAATACTGGTCTTGATTCCATAGCACAGAAGTATTTTTTGCTGAAATCATAATTTTAAGTATAGCTAATAATACATTAGCTATTCTCAGGTTTGTTATAGATGGTGCAGGAAAAAACATTTTGTATATAAACGCATAAAGCTAATCATGTGCCTTTGCAGAGTGTTGATGAGCTCTGCATATCAAAGGGAGAAGTGCTCTTGGTGGTGGAACAGGGAGAAGATGGTTGGTGGACTGTGCAAAGAAATGGTCAGACTGGCCTGGTGCCAGGCTCCTATCTCACCAAGAAATTGCCTTAATTTAACCAAAGATCAATGGACATGATCCCCTTTAAATCAGTTCTGAGTTTATTAAATCGGTTTATTGTCATTGGATTTGGTTGGATTTGCTCTTTCAGCCTTCTATATAAGAATACTGTAAAGTGCACATTTTTATATATTTTTTGTTTTTATATATTTTTATATATTTTTTGTTTTTATATATATATATATATATATATATATATATATATATACACACACACACACACACACACAAAGTGGGTATAGAAAGTATTCAGAC
>JAUZST010007853.1:0-13910 GCA_034779995.1 Parotocinclus haroldoi | reverse complement strand
TTATAAAAACTTGTTTGCAAATTTATTTTTCAATGAACAAAGTTGCTAAGCAACAGTAGTTCTTGTTTGTACGTTCGTTATACGTGTAAATCGTACAATAAAGCTTTAATAAACATTTAATATCTTGCATCAATTATAGCACGTCCCGTCCTGTAACATAGGGCATGTTCGATTAATCGTCCCAGCCGGTTATTAGGACCAAAACCATCCCGTCCCGATGTGCCCCCATTAACCGGAATCGACTGTATATGTTGCACTTCTAATGTTATAAGGTTAAACAAAACACAATATACACGTAATGCATCACGCCTACATTGAAGCATGGCGGAGGCAAATTATTTTATGGGGCTGTTTTTCTAAAGCAGATACATTGGCAGTTGTGCCTTAAGGTTAAGAAGGTGAATGTGCTTGAAGGGCCAAGTCTGAGCTCTGACCAAACTCCGACTGAACAAGGAAGAAACTTCTGGAAGGAAGAATTTATCATTTATCATTTTTACCCAATCTAGCTCTACAATGTCATAAAGACATGTCCAAACGGACTGGCGGCTCCCGTTAAAGGAAAGGGACTAATCACTTTTGCAACTCTGTAATTCTAATATCATTTTTAGTGTGTTACAAGGCACAATGTGTAAATAAAGCAGGAAAAGACTTGACGTGGTTTCGCATTCAGGTTTTGCTCTATTCGCTCTGTGCAGTTAAGAGGGAAATGTAGGACCTTTAATGAAGGTCTGAGTAAACAGAGGCTGAGTAGGTCAGTTCTGTGTGAGTCAGAGGTGTTCAGGTCCATGTAAAGGGGCATTGTAAAAGTGTCCGTAACTCACCCACACGGTATACTGAGGCACTGATGAATTACAGTCTTTGGCCAAAATATATGAGCAAGTCCCAGGAAAATAGTAGTACATTCCGTCGAATGTCTCGAAATGGTGCTGACCCCATGAGCGGCAAATCCCATCTCTGTCTTGCCCGAGGTTGGGTACTGAAATTACCATAAAACACAATTCGCAAATACTTAAGAAAGTTCAGATCATGATTATTTTCCTAAAATGTAAAGACCGAGAGCAAACAATGAATCCAACCCTACAGCAAACGGACAGACCTCACCCTTCCAGAGGTGGGCTGCAAACCAAGAAAGCTCAGCATCAATGACTGGTGCTCTACCACCTCCAAAGTGTTACTTGTCTTAATTTGCACGACCCTTCTGTCCATGGGTCCAGTCCCACTGGGGTTAAATCCCCAGCCACATGTCCTATCCTATCCAGGTCCTATCCCAACTATTTCTCTAGGTCCTCAATACACCACTCAAAACCCTCAAGCTTTGGAGTGGCTATCTGCTATACAATGCTGAATCATGCTGATTTGTATCCCACTGCAACTTCACAGAGGTTTGTCCGACTTTCGGGAACGACACAGTGAGATATGGAGCGTTTTTCCAATTCATCACTAACTGTCTTTGTAGTGGCATTCTTTGAATCCGTCCCAGTTTTCCAACCTTTCCAACCTTCCAGTCTTTGGGAGCCTGTTGACTGCTTACGTTAGGGAGCTGGGGAATTAAACTG
Source organism: Parotocinclus haroldoi (assembly GCA_034779995.1). Taxonomy (NCBI): domain Eukaryota; kingdom Metazoa; phylum Chordata; class Actinopteri; order Siluriformes; family Loricariidae; genus Parotocinclus; species Parotocinclus haroldoi. The sequence continues at coordinate 12,354 of JAUZST010007853.1, read as the reverse complement.
GGGAACACCAGAGCCGTGAAGTCAGTGAGATCACTGCTAGCCAACTTGTACCTTCATCCCATCTGACAGAAGACAATAAATCAGGAAACATATTAGGGTTTGTACTTAAGTTTACCTGTATATGAACTGGGCTAGCAGGAAATCAGCAGGTTCATTTAAGAAGATCATATAGTGGTAAAATATAATTGGACAAACCCCAAGCTGCATCCTCCAGGGACTTTAAATGACCTGGTTGTCTAATAGAGCCATCCGGACCATTCCGTGAAATTCACCAGTTGGCGATTTCTCGTGATCTTTCCTGTGACCTATTATAGCTCAGGACACACCTGGTTTCTTTATAGTACGCCTATTGCTGGTTAATTAAACATATATACAGGGGCTCTTTGTCAGCAGCACTTTGCTCAGGGGAAGCTGGTAACCCAATGCCCGTAATAGTGCAGAACTCATGAAGCACAATTGCTGGTCAGTAAAAAAAAAGGATACTGTCTATTACATTTTACTAATGCACTTATATTCTTAGAGTCTATTGTCATTTAGGTTTTCCGTATTCTTTGGTACATTTGGCTGATTTGGGCGAGATTCGGGACAAAAGCATATCAAAAAGGAATAATGTAACATTTTAAAGGAACACGAGGCTGTAGGTCATTCATACTGTGTATTCAAATACCTTGTGTTATGGGTAATGAAAGTCCATGCCATGAATACTGCCATGATATATACTAATGCCCAAAACGGACCCTTTAACCTGACCAATAACCAGTTGTTTTGAACGACGATCCACTATCAGCATAGAACTGGAAGGAACAGATCAGGTGTATCATTGTTGGCTTGTGTGATCCATTTATTAGGCACACTTTCATAAACGATATACCATCCCCACTGTGAGACGAAGCTTCTGTAGTTGTCCATCACTCTTTAAAACTGTGGTCGTTAAATATTAATGAATGATGGACCGGACCCCCACCCAACTGATCAGTTATGGTGGACCATTTCTACTCTTAGACACACAGAGAGAGCTGACAACTGCGCAAAAGTCCAAAAGTTGCCTGAAGTAGGTAATATTATATCTTAAAAGTGTGCCTATATGGCAAGTGTACCTAATAAACTGTCAACTGAAGATACAGCGCCTATAGTAAACAATCATACCCTGTCAAAATTCACATTTCTCCCCAAATCATTTTAAATAATGTTTTATATATATATATATATATGTGTGTGTGTGTGTGTGTGTGTGTGTGTGTGTGTGTGTGTGTATTTCCCCAAATATGGCTTTCAGCGTCAGAGTAAAATCATCAGTGCTTCAGAATAAATCCAGCTCTTTCAAGGGGATTCCGCTCCAAGTCGTGCATGGTAATGGAAATAATTCACTATGGTTGGAAAGGTACATTTAAAAGGGCTTGGGGATAAAGTTACACAAGGCACCAGTTAGGACAAGGAATCAAAAAGATATGAGAGACGTTAACTATCCCTCAGGATTCAGATCATTACATGGCACATGCTTGCAAATTGCATGATTATTGATCAGGGAAGCAATCGATATGGATGAGATTGGTCAGTTGGACAAGCGACTCCTATGACAGAGTGGTCACAGTTTAAAGTTTTGAACTCAAAGTGGTCAGGACCGAGCAGAAAATAAGCGCTGACGAGTGCAAACTCTTAAAGAAAACCTACAGTCTTCTCTTACAGGGTGAGTCAAAAGACACAAGACACCCTTTTATTTCAGGGACAAAAGGGGAAATGATCTATCTGAATACCCCAGGAAGTAATGGGTGAGGGGACCTGTCTTGTAGCAACATGGCCGTCATCTTGAATCAAGGGCGAGTTTTTTCCAATGTGAAAGTGGTCATGTAGGACATCAAAGAACAACAGAACTGTCTCATAAATGGATTGCTCCAATCAGAATCGCAATATCCCTTGTGGTTCAAAAGTCACCCACCAATTTCACACAGCCCTGTTACGTCCATCATAGCCAAATTCAGAGAAACCGGGACTGTGGACGTTAAGAAACGTAGTGATCGCCGCTTTTGACTCACCCCGAGTCCTGTGAGTTTTGACTCGCCCTGTAAAGAGCTGCAGATGGGCAACTCTAAGCGCACCACTAAACACAACATCCTAGCTTATGGATTAGAAGGTGAAGGTCCTAGAGTGGAAAAAAACAGGGCCCTGACTTGAATCCAGTAGAAAATTTACTCACTGATCTGGCAGCGTTCTCCAAGTGCCTGGAACTGAGCACAGTCACACCGGCCCCCCTCCTGACACCAGCCACCATTAAGACACCCACAGTACTCTGTCGGAAACAAACCGCGCTCATTCGTGCATATGATGGCACCACGAGGTCCCGCTTGAATCCAGTCCGGACACAAATCGGGTCCCTCGGCGAAAGTGTGTGTCTCTACTCATGAGTTACCTGTGGAGGCATCTCGAGCGGTGTAGTTACGCAGAACGCTTCGAGGGAGAGCTGAATCAGGCAGCAGTCCGCTAAAGTTCTGCAAAGGAAACGACACCAAGCAAGTGGAAACACACAGGCCAAAGTGGAGGGCCTAGGATTTAAAGTTCTCTAAGTTTGAAGGTGGATGGGAAGCACAGGGACACGGCGGAGTTCTGAGTGAAATTAGTGAGACTGAATGTTTCCTGGAGATGCCACGACGGATACAGACGTTTGAGACTTCAGATCTCGCATTTGTGCTAAGTTTACAAAGACAGCTTTGTCAACATTCAGAATAGCTCGGGTCCTTTGTGTGTGTGTGTGTGTGTGTGTGTGTGTGTGTGTGCGCGTGTGTGTGCGTGCGTGCGTTTTTGTGTGCTTCCCCAGACATTTTCTCTTAGGTGTACTCACCTCCTCACGGAAGAGATCTCGTTTCTGGCGCAGTGCATTAACCCTCCTTTTAGGAGCAGCACAAAGAGAGCAGTATTAAAAGCACAGTGACGGTGAGAGTGCAGCATTAGAGCTACTTAAGACGCCACGCAATCACGTTAATGAAGGTGCACGGTGATGCTGAAGAGTCCTGATTAGTGGAGTGTGGTGGTATCAATATTATTACAGGATTTATCATCGCACTTTACAGTAAGGGCCAACGAAGCCATGTCAATCTTTTTAAGGCGCTAATTGAACAGCCCAAGAGCTCAGTGATCTGGATAAAGCAGTTGAATCAACGGAGCCTTTACAATTCTGAGGTTGTTACCATGGTTCTTTGTCAGAAAGAAAACGATGACTGGTTACTACGGTGTCTCTTTACCGTGGGTTTAGAAAGTGCTGTATTAAAGCCATGGAAGATTCATAGTGTGCACATAATTACCACAGGATACCTTCAACTAGAACAGTTTCACTACAGTACTTTGGTAAAGATACCATAGTAACCACAGTCATGGTAAAACCATATGGGATGGGACATTTTTATCAAAACAACTTACGTGTGATACACCATTATATGATGTCCGGTATTTAAAATCAAACATTAACTAAAGCCACGGGAATGGTAACACCGTGGCACCCTGACTGTCCTATTTAAAATGCACGACATCATGTAATGCAATGCCATTTACGCTCCTTCGGTTGTTTTTCCTCAAATGTAACATATATGGCTTTTCATTGCAAGGGCAACCATCACGTGAAGTTTGAACATCATAACACTTTATCATCTCTTGAACTGAAAGAACCTTACCTGCGCAGGTTGTTTTCTGGTTTTAACACCTGGCAAGAGAACCCTATGGAACAGGAAATGTACAAAGAACCTGTATGAACTCACGATGAACTTCCAGAGAGAGATTCTGAGAGATGTTGGCCTATTCATGAATATTCATTAAGGTTTAATCAGACAAATTTGTGTGGCACACACGGGGAAAGTTTAGGCTATAATAGAAGGCTCGTGGTGTTACATTCTTACAGAGCTTCAGTATTATGGCGATACTAATAACCCCGAAGTATTGATTTTCTGCAAGTAATCATCACGGCTACTTATTAAGAGGAACAAAATGACCTTACGTCTGTGGTTGTGATTAGAATACTCCATTAGGCTGCTATAAGATTCCTTAAGGAGGCTTTTTCAAGTGCCTTTCAAAGTTAAGCTACTTTATATGAAGCGAGTTCTTTTCTCTTCGTGATGTCTGACCAAGTTGAGCATCCTGTTCCTACCTTGTATGAAGACCAGTCTGAGGATGAAAAGCGTCCGGAGAGAAAGCAGCTTCACTTTGCGCTGTTCGTTCATCTCAGAGCAGCGTCCTTATAGTAAACATTAAAATGATGAGGCCATGTTTTTTTCCCCTTTGGGGTGTCCTAAAGCACGTCGTCAGCACTGAGGGAACAGGTTGAAAAGCCTGAGCTCCTGAAGCGTAAAGGGTCAGACGGAGTGATGAGTTTCAGTCCTGAGCGGCTCTCTGCCAGTTCCCATCTTCAGCTGAGAGGAACGGAGCAGCTCCACCTGCGCGCTTACAGAACGCACACACAAGAGCGCACAGGAGGAGAGGACCCGAACCCAACAACCTCACCACTGAAATCAACCAAGTTTGGCTTTCTACCAATGTGGGGAATTTCCATTGCCCTAACATCACACTAATCAACGCTACACCCAAACCTACACGTAACCACAACTTTATGCTCAGTAAATATTTGGGCTCTTTGGTTTTGCAAAGATGTTGCCTTTGTGAAAACAGCTAACTGTACAACCTTGACCCACACACCATACACACTTACTTCACTATGACCCCTATAAAAATGGTTATTGAAAATGCACTTGTTGATCAAACATGCTTTATCTCAGACCACATGTGCTCAATGGCTGCCCTGGGACACACCCAGAGTTTATAGGGGCACAGCCGAACCCCTCTGCTCACCAATCAGTCGTGTAAGGGCAGAACAAACGAACATTAAATATGTTTCATTAATTGCGTTTACTAAACATATTACTATGAGCCATTATGACTTTGCTTGCATGTGTGAATGTTTTTTTTTACAGATGTCCATGGGATGTGGCACAATGTGGAAATGTAATAAATTACCCTGTAGTAAATAGGTCTGGCGTGTGAGGGAAAATATCCATACAGAATCACAGAACCACACTTAACCATACTTAACAGTTGGTATCAGGTTCCACCTTGAATGTTTGTTGCCAGAAAGCGCACTTATCAATTCTAACACACGTCCAATCCAAGTCTGAGCAGTGTTGAACAAAGTCCACGTGCTATGACTACGATTAGACGACAGGCTTTTCCTGGCAAGCCTTTCAAACAACCTGTCGGGATAAAGGTAGCATTTGATGGTAGTTTTGGAGACTTTGTGGCCCCAAGTTGTCACTTTTGTTCTCTAAATCTCCAACAGTGATCCCTGGAAACTGAACAACTTCATGATGAAGCCACCAAATGCTGCTATAGCTCAAGTGTAGGCACGGTGTATAATGCTGCACACAAATTTCCTGGGCTTGGGTTCGAACCCCAGATTGGGCTCGCGTTAGGAAGGTCGGGTAGTACTTTACAGGGCCCAGTGATGAACTGGTGCCCTGCCCAGTGTGTCCTGCCTGCAGAGCGTGAATTCAAACTCTCCTGACCCTGATCAGGATAAGGGGGCGTAAATCTAATGCTGGTAAAATGGTGATTTAGTCAGAAATAAGCCTCTTAAATCTAGCTGGATCTAAAGCAAGACTCGAATGGCCACTATAAATAACGCATAACGTTAAATATCATCAGCCACTCCAACGTGCCGATCCTGGGACCTCGTGGTCGACAACATTAGCGGTGACGTATGAAGGCGGTGCGCGCGAGAGGTCCGCTGATTTAGACGTCATTTGGGGAAAATGGCGGCGTGTTTTATCTTTCGCCGTGTTTCTACCACCTTAACCTACTCTCTCCCCCTGATGTCACACGCTAACACTTTGTCTCGTGCGCGGCTGGTGGGAAGAGCATGTCTGAAACGGGACCTGTCAGTGACTCCGCGCTCGTGTGCAGGTACCGGCAGCGTGGGCTGGGTTTCTCACGGGCACACATGAGGCTGCTCGAGAGTTTACAAAGTTTGCTGTTGGAGGATCGGATTAAACGATCCAGCTTTAACAATCCTGATCATCCATACGGTCAAAGAGACTAGAGGATTTAATCTAAAGCCGAGTTAAATATCAGGGCTGTTTTATAGAGCTATGAGCACGAGGGAGTGCAGGAGCAGATCAGGTCACCTCCAGTGGAAACCCGAGCTCTAAGCAGTGTTTTTACTATTAAAAAAACAAAACAAAACAAAACAAGAAAACTGTATTTAGGATTGGTCATTTTTATGCCTTCAATACGCGTATGTTTGTGAACCCTTCTCAATGTTCTATGTTTCTGAGAAAAAAAAAAAAAAAATGACCCAAAACATCACCGGTTTCACAAAAGTCCCCAAGCTGGATGGTGAGAACCTGATTTATTGTTTTAGTAAAATACTATAGTGTTGCATAACTGTGGAGGCCTTGTTAATTGGGCTTAGGCTCGTTCTCTTGATGCTCAGTTCGAATAGTAATAGTAATGTTCTGATTTCCTTTCGAGCTGGCTGGTGACCTGCCGTCCTGGCCCAGTTGCAGCAAAACTGGCCCGAAGCATGATCCTTGCTGCCACCACTGTGATTCACGGTCGAGATGCGGATCTTGCGCTCTTACGATCTTTTTCTTTTTTTTTTTCCCCGTTTCCCAGATACAACACCTGTCCGGTGATTCAAAAAACGTACTTTTGTCCGTTAACGTGCAGATTTTTACATGCGATTATATGAATTATATGCAGCTATGACTTGTTTTGTGGTTCACTCTGCAGCACTGAAGTACACAGACAAGCATGAGTGGGTACGAGTGGAAAATGGCATTGGCACCGTGGGCATCAGTAACTTTGCTCAGGTAGGAGTCATTAGTTGAGTAAGCAGTAGCTCGAAAATCAACACTACATCCTCTCGCACTTGGCGGTGGCTACTGCGTGTCTTTGGTTTATTTTGTTTTTTGTTTTTTTTCTCACATTTTCCCTCCAGGAGGCTTTGGGTGACGTGGTGTACTGCGGGCTCCCTGATGTTGGCACAAAACTCTCCCAGTCAGGTAGGATCCATTATTAATAGCCTTTAATGGTTACAGTGGTACGAAATAACGGCTAGGGTTAGGGGGATGAGGAGTGTAATCCTCCGTATTGAATTGTTGCATCGTCTTATACACGCATTTATCTTCTGTACAGATAAAACCCCGCTGGACTTTTGCACTGCAAGTCAAAATGTAGAAAACGGGTTCTTATTCAAGCACCTGATGACGGTTTCCTTTGGGTTCAGTTCAAACAAAAAAAAAACCCACGGACAAATCTTTGAATCGTTCGTCAGCCCTTGTTATTCGCTTACGTGTGTTTGTAGATGAGTTTGGCGCCCTGGAGAGTGTGAAGGCAGCTAGTGAGCTGTACAGCCCTTTAACGGGAGAGGTGACCGAGGTTAACGATGGCCTCGCTGAGAATCCTGGACTGGTCAACAAGTCCTGCTACAAAGACGGTGAGATTTATTAAGACAAAAACTGGATGTGGGCGGATGAAACGGGCTGTGATGTAGGCTGAACGTCGGGTCCCTTTTACCGCGGTAATAAACGGAAGGGATCTGCACTAACGTTACTAACGGCACCAAACGCTTGTGTCTGTGTCCTTAACAGGCTGGCTGATTAAAATGACCATATCTGTACCAGGGGAACTGGATTCTCTAATGGATGAAGCTGCGTACGAGAGATACATCAGGTCTATAGAAGACTAGTAACGAGAAGCAGCTGGTTATGCCCGGATTTTACATGTTCATGTTGTCCTGTGGGTAACAGGAAAGGGACAGTGCGGTCGGTTTGCTGTGGACTGGCTATTTTCTAACCTTACTGATTCCTCTGATTAGTTTCTTTAGTTTAAATAGCTTAGCTCGATTGTCAGCACCCATACAAACAGACAGAGCGTGGTGGGATCCGCTTGGGGGGAAAAAAAAAACTGTTTGGCTGTGTTTGCTTTGGTTCTTCCGCATATATTAAAAGCGTCAAAGCAGCCATGGTAGTTAAACATTAGACTCCGTGTAGTAGGAACCATCCTGTGCACTTCTGCTGCATTCCAGTGTATAGCCACGACTGTAATAACACTAAAGCTCTAAAGTTTATGCACATGTATGACAAGTCAGATTTAGCAAGACTGCTTTTTCCATATTAGTTGTGACCCTCGGTGACTAGTGGATCAGTGGGTCGGTTGCTGGTAGGTGCTGATTACTGACTAAATAAAATACTCATTTTCTCAAACACTTGGTCTATGAGCCGTTTCTGGAGCGTTCTGCTTAATAACCACTTCTTTCTTGGAGTTCGTGGTTGGGTAACGATGTCAATGTAACGAGATCACACCGTACAATAGGAGGTGCATTTCCTAAAATGGGTCCGTTGCGAATGTTGGAGCATGAATGTTTTTCTCTTGTTAATTCCCAATTGGAGGGCCTTAAACTGCAATTGACCCTTCCGTACAAAACGAAGACTTAAAAATGGCATAAAGATTCAGTGACTTGTGATCAAAACATGAGTTTAAAAAAAAAAATAAAAAAAACTTTAATTACGAGCTGTAATAAGGCAAATTTACAAAACATTTACTTGGCCGTTGTTATCCTTCGTCAGTTTCTAATGGTTAATAAAAAGGTTTTAGTCGCATGTGACGCGATCGGTTAAATAAAACACAGTTTTCTTTCATGTGTATTGACTTACAAGGGGAATCGAGTTCCTTTAAAGAGGAACAAATAGCTGGAAAATGAAAATTGAACAGGGAGCCTATACCTGAGGGAGGAGTAATCAATAATGTTTAGACAGCAGAACAAGACTTACAGACAGGAGATCAATACGGTGAGGAACGCCCTCTCTGTCTCTCTTACTTTCACTCTGTGTGTGTGTGTGTGTGTGTGTGTTCGTACTACTGGTCTGTATTTAAGGCTTGCTCTGTAGTGAGGAGTGTGTCCAATACTTATGGACAGTGAGTATTATCATGATATGCAGTGAAGGATTATTGAAATCAACGTCTGAATTCAGGATCAAAAGAGATCATATTTTAAAAAATAATAGTGAATTTTAAAAATAATATTAATATTATATATATATATATATATATATATGAGGCAGGTTAAATAGTCACTGTCGGGCTAACTATGCTATCGTGCAGCATTGTAATTTAAAATCAAGGTATTAAAAACAAAAAACCAAAGATCTTATTACGCTTTATTGAGCGCATACGAATGCAGAAGCTGCAGCGTGGTTTATGACCCTGAACACAAACCAAGGCTTTTGTGACTCCAAGCAATAACTTATTATTGTTATTCAGTAAGGAATAACAATAATATAATTTTATTGTGGCACCCATTGCAGTAAAGTGAAAGAGTAGCTAAAGGGGCTCCTGTAATCCATCTAGCATATATGATTTTGGTTATATAGATTGTTTTATGAGATCCTGTATGCGATTTTCTTGGACGTTTGCAGACAATGTTGTCCTTTTTGCGGCACCTTAAACATAGACTCACTGGGATGTCGATCCTATGGGAGCCTGGGCTTCTCTTCATGATAGGATGACGGGTTTGTCGGTTCAGGGCTGTGGCTGAGAGGCCCCGGCTGAAATGGTTTGGACATCTCGCCATTCCATCTCCCACCTGGATCCCATTGAAGCTATTGCAAGCATGGCCCTTTAGACTGGAATGCCAGTAGTTCTGCTCAATGATGTCTGACAGTTTGCTTCTGAAGATCCCCCGGTGAGGAAAACGTCCTCAAACGTGGCCAATTATCTGTCTGTGGGACACCAGTTCGGGCAGAAGGCAATGGCAGGACTCAGTTTTAAGATCTCAGAACTTCAGTGACTGGTTTATTTCAATGTGAAGGCCAAGATGCAGGGCTTCTTTCTCCTTCTTCTTTTTCATGTCTCACATGTTGCTGGGCTTTAGAATACCAAGAGCGTTCTCAACAGCTGCATGTGGGTTAAAACAATGGAATATTTAGGGTTGCTTTATGGGGAACAGACGGATTTGGGTGAATGTAAGGACATGTGGACAAAGGGGAATGATGGGACAAGCAAGGGATACAAAATAAAGCAATTTCTGCATGTAAGAGGATGAGTGCATGAGGAAGGTGTTGCCATGGAAATAAAGGGACTGGTTTGGATTTGACACAGCGGGTGACCTCCACTTTTGCTGATTGTTCATTTAAAGACACATAAAGAAACACAGTTTATCTATAGCCGCTTGCTTCATTCATTGTTTCAATATACTCATATAATATATACTAATATAATAATGACAAGTCCATTTGATTAATCATCATTTTAAAGGCTTTACCGATGGTTGTGATGAATAACACATCTAATTTATTGCAAAAGCATGATATTAAAATAAATATAACAGTAAGCTTGTTAAGGTTTTACTGAGTGCATACAAATGCAGAAGAAGAGCAGCATGGTTTATGACCCTGAATGAAAATGGAGGCTTCAGTGACTCCAAACAATCCTCAGGCAGATAGTAAGGAATTAATGATATCATATAATTTTATTATAGCATCCATTATAGTATCCATTCCAACAAAGCAAATCAAAAATGTATTAACAGGTAAATACACAGTACGAGCTTCAGCTAAATTAAACTAAACTAAAGAATATGATTCTGAACTCCTTTATAAGATGGATAATACAGATTGTATGTCGGTGGCACACTGGCTCAGTGGCTAGTGCTGCTGTCTCACAATCTTGCTCAAGCACTGCCAGTGTGGATTTTGCATGTTCTCCCCTTGTCTGCATGGGTTTTCTCCAGATCCTCACCCAGTTTCCTTGTTTTCCAAAGACATTTGGGGTCCAGTGGTGTTTCTAATGTGTCCCAGTGAGAGAGAAAGAATGTGTGTGTGTGCGTATGTGTCCCGTGGTGTACGGGTGTTTTTTTTCATGCCTTCTAGGCGTTGGATTAAACCACTATGGAAAAAGGATTACAATTTGTTTGGGTTGCTTGAACTATAACGAGTAACATTTTCATATTTAGGACACAGATCTGTAGTGGACTCAGCGATTGACCTCCACTTTTGCAGACTGTACCTTTAAAAACACACACAGTTTATCAAAAGCCACTCTCTTCATAGATGTTCCTTTATTGCTTGTACAGAGAAACTATCTTTCTTGAGTCGATCACTGAAAAGAGCTTGGTATTTTCTTTCATTTTCCAGATTTCACCAGCTCATCTTTCCCTCCACACTGTAAGGTTCTCATCTCTCTCTCTCTCTGTCTCTCTCTGTCTCTCTCTCTCCCTCTCTCTCTGTCTGACTTCTTGTCTACGTCTCATTAACGCGAAGCTCAGACGTGGTGTAGCAGGTGACAGGGAGAACTAATCACTCCGCAGATTAAAAATAAATGAAGAGAAACGTGCTTTAGAAAAACGGCCGAGCGCAGATCATAAATCATCCAGGCTCTCTCCCAACTGTCCACAAGCGCACACACCCCCACGCCCATCACAGACACCACAGACAAATTACATTACAGAAATCACATTACTGCAGCCTTTCGGGGAGGACAAGTGAAGGGGAACGCGGGAGGGAAGAAGACATGGCACTAGAGCCATGAGACATGGCCTGAAAATGACACCTAGAATAATAATTTGTTCTGAGAGCTTTAAACTATAGAGGTTTTGATCATCGTTTGAAAGGGAGAACCGATTTTGGCTGTTGGTAGCTAGTATTAGTGACTCCTTCAATTAACATGTGCATGTAGTTTTAAATGACTATAAACAGACAAACTGGCATGGACGATACCAGCCGTGGTTTGTGGTTTGGACACCGCTATGCTGGTCACTAGCAATTTGCTAGCAAGGTGACGTACTGAACTGGCAAGACCAGTCGTGAAATAGCACCTAACCTGCATGGTTTATGGCATCATGCTTTATAGGTTTGTTGTTTAAACACTATGCTGTGTTTCATGTTAGATCAAACTGGGTTTACAGTCTGGTACTGGTAAAGGTGGCTAGCTAATGTACCACTAATGTGCCAACAAACCCTAGCATCCAAACATGATTGTTTATATTGTTAGTCAGCATTTATTAATTAATTAATAAAACTATTGTTTCTCAAACGGACTTAGAAAGTAATTTCGAATGTTAAATATTTCTTACGATGAGTCTTCTCCTATATTATGTAGTAGGTCTAATTTTTATGTAGTAAAAATACTATGTAGTATGTACATTTGTAGAATTATGTAGTAAAAATTAGGGAAACTTCAAAATTAAACCCCCAAAATGAAATACAGTTGAATCCGGTTAATTGGACCACCGGTTAACGGGAGCAGCCGCTTATTCAGACCGAATCCTAAAGTACCGAAACAAATCCTATTATATACGTGTAATTTTATTCGCTTATTTGG